>JAODAF010132020.1:0-10452 GCA_027574765.1 Molpadia intermedia | reverse complement strand
GACGGGTACAGAAACATGATATCTCAATATAAAGATGGTTTCGATACAGCCTCTGAAGGCTCGGGAAGTGCCATTTCCTGCGATCTGGGGGTCTTTTGGGCAAAATTTTTTTTTGTACGCTACGCGCCAACCAATAGTGGCGCTCCGCTTAGATAGTATAATATGTGACCCCTCTTAAATATGCCGTGCCCCCCTTGGAAGAAAATCCTGGCTACGGGCCTGGTCCTGCCTTAGATATTAACTAATTTACCAAATGAAATGTTAACAACCAAACATAAGATCATTTACCTGCTAGCCTTTCCATGGCAGCTGCAACCAGAAGACCCTGGCAATTCTCAACCACCATCACCTTGGACCCAGACTGGATATTGATGCATGACAACATCTGGGCTAGGGAGTCTGGCCTTAGATGGCTAGGATTCAAGCAAAAAAATATAATACTATTTGATATATATCCATCAATAAATTGAAATCAACTAAAAAATGCATTGTTTCATGAAGAAGAATAGTCACATGTACTTGAAGATTAGAGGTGCCATGTAAAGCTGCAAACAGCAGAAGACATCAATTAAATGACAACCTACCCTCTAACATTTCTGGTTTGGGTATTTACGAGCATCAGATACTTGGAAGGAATAAAGATGATGTCGTTGGGTGTCGACCCACGTTAGCATGCATGTGACCACTTATTCCTTCCCTGATGAGCTAGTAAGTTGGAAGATGCTATATATACCATGAGCGATTCACCATGGTTCTAAATTTATTTTACTGATTTCAAAATATCTACCACAGTGGATTCATGGTTCTTTTGCCAGTGAATCTTATTTCTTATACTCCAAAAACTGTCTGAAAAACAGGGATGTTGATTGATTGCAAAACCTGCCATGGGTGGATGAAAACTGATATTTCAAATAGACCAAATTTTAAGACGGTGCCTTGTTGGTTGTTGGTTAAAAAGAACCAGAATAGACAGGATTTTCAGCCGACAACCATGGTGAGTCTGATCATAGTGATAGATGTTTTAACACGGTAAGTTCGTAAGCACTATACATCAAGATTATGAATTTATCATGGGACCTAATAGGTCCTCGGCACAAACAGTGGCAGCGCAGAACTAGACTTTTGTTGAGTGAAGAGGAGGGGTCGGGGGAAATCAAGAGAGCAAAAATCAATGGGTCAAATGTGTAGGTCTACCACTTAGAATCATGATACATAAACATTATGTTAGGCTATTGTAAAAACTGTTATGTAGGGGACATAGGAACAGGGACAGGGAAGCATAAATACATACAGGGAGGCATAAATACCCCACTATCCCCCCACCCCCTGGTGCCATCAATCAATCATGTGGCTTCAGTTGCATGAATATATATATGCACATCAAGTTTATTTGTAATCCTAAGCAATCACAATAATAAACATATCAATTATAATATTAGACCATATTCTCTTCTTGAATCATATCATTTGATATAATGTGTACTAGATACTAACATTTCTATTTGGATAATTAATGTTATATGATACACTACTACCACTAGATAACATCATACCCAATATAAGTCTTACCAAAACAGTTAGATATAGGCATTTCAAGAAGTTTACAATGTGTCCTATCCATCATTATTATTCAATGTACATGCAAAGAATCATATTGATCCACTGACATTCTCTTCTTGAGAGATATCTACACGTATGTACTGTAGTAAAATGTTGCCTTTGGCTTCAGAACCACAACATGCAGAATCTTTTTCTGTTATTTTTTATTTCAACAATTTGTATCAAGGTCAGGGCACAGAGGTGTATATGATCTCCGAGTCTCTCACCACTTTCTTAAAAGCTGAGAGGGGTGGAAACAATTCCTTTATAAAAGCAATTTCTAAGAAGCTTGCAAAAATAACCCAAATAGATTCCACTGCAAGACACCAATGATGCTGAATGAATGTGAATATGCAAAATGATTATTTTTTATATTTGTTTGATTGTTTATATTTGTGGTGCCACAAGAGAATTAAAATGTTCATAAGACTGGCAGAATATAAAATAATACTAACATCAGCTTCGGTGATGGTGTTTTTCTCCAGTGGTATTCAGAGACTAGCCGGATACTTGGTTTACAAACGATGAATCTTGTTAGGTATCTGAAAGAGCAATTATTATCAAAACATTAAGCCACACCTTTTACCTTTTACCACCTTCTTTCAATTCAAATCTGATATAAATTCTAAAGCATTTTTTTTCAAATATAGAGTACTTGCAATATATAAATAGTTACTATAAAAGATTTGTACAAAACTCAAGTAAAAGGCGTTTTCTCATTAATTAAGGTATTTTAATTCAACAGTTGTCTAACCGAGGTATTTCATCACTACCATATCTATTGGCTTGAAATTTCATGTATAAAACATATTAACATTTGTAACAGTCAACATCTCATTATTATCATATCAGTAAAATATGCTCCAAAATCCTCAGGGACAAGTGGAAGAAGCTGAAAAATATATTTTACAAAATCTGCGGATATTTTGTTTCCTTAGGAGTGTCATGAATCTCAAAGAACATCTTGACTGACATCAACCAAATTGACTTCTGTATAAAACAATGCTCAGGATTCAGGAATGTAAAAAAATATACTTACTTATCTTTCTTCTTCCGTAGGTACTTTTCCTGTGAGTAAGCAGTTTTGTTTTCAAAACTGACGCTGTTATCTATTAGTTTCTCAATAATACCCTGCAAAATAAAACAGAGTTTCCCAGAACTTTGTTTATAACCCCAGGTCATCATTCAATCATTCTCTTCTAACTGATAGATATATGAATACCTGACTGGGTTACAAAGACGAATCAATAGAACAAATATATAAAAATATATCATGTGCATCTCCTTTCTGGACAAGTATTTCTGAAAGCTCTACGCACCTCCATCCTTTCACCTATCTGCAGTGTGTTGTCCAACCCCTTCCCCCTCTCTGTGTAATTGTCCAACTCTCCCCCCTCCTAGAAGGCAAAACTTGATGGATTTGTGGTACATGTGTATATGGCATGATGAGGTATCCAAATGGCACAGCTGTTGTAAATGGTTATCCACCTCCATCTTTCCACCTGTACGTGTCCCCCTTGACCTTGGTACTTATAGCATTTTAACCAATGCCCAGGACTTACATTGATTACCCCATTGCCATACAAAATTTCTACAGTGCAAAAATGGTACTGTCCATTTTGTGCTTTTTATCAAACCTTCATGTACAGAGCAATTTTGAAGACAAAAGACAAGAAATTTCTAATTAGTATGGCACACCATGGTATCCCTAGGCTGTTGATTACATCAAACCAGAAAGATTTAACCAGAATGCCAAAAAGGCTTTGTGATTCCAATCTTAACATTGCAGGGTCTTTTGATGTTTCGTGACTGCTATATGAAACAAATTAAAATATGCAGTTATGGCATGGTTCCTTGCTACACTGTACATAGTAATCAAATTTCATATACAGTCAAAACATGGTTCATGTTCAACTGCATAGATATATGGCTATTTTGGTTGTACAGTGTGAGCAACTTCTTAGCAGTATCCTATTTTGCAAGTACCATATCAGCCTTCATAATGGAAAATTGTATGGTAACCCAAAATGTTATGGGCTTTTCAAATATGTCACGCTCGGTCTAGTGACCTCATTAATATTGATGGTATGAGCATAAAAATTATATAGGTTCATCTACCCATGGGGTATCTACACACTAATGATGGCAAACATCCAGCATTCTCTTGTTTAGTAATATCATTTATACAAACTATTTCTTATCAATACTGCCCCCTCATAAATATGCATGATATCATATTTAAGACACATCATCAACTTCATACCAAGTGCCCACTATTAATGATCATACAGTATATGATATTTTAATTACATGGACATGTACATGTAACTACAGTACTAGAAGGCTTTGAGGCTGACAGATATATTTACTGAAATGATTAGAGGGAAATAACAGATTGATAATGAAAGTTCTGGGTGTGCAGTGTGATCTTTGGCCGAAAAGCCTTGACAAAGGCTACTACTAGACAGATTACCTGTGAGCAGTCTTTAAAAGGTACTATCTAAGTGAAATCTCTTATTTTTATGATGGTGGGCTAACAATGAGCTCAATGGACCCCTAGATTACCATTAACATAAAACAGCTAAACACCACAAATGAAGCACTACTCAACCATCATGTTAACTTTAATCAATGTCCATTTATTTCTGTGGAAGAAGAAGCATGTTTTGTAATTTCAAACAATGACATGTATCAAACCACCCCTACAGTAGATGACATTGACACAACTATACTGATACAATCAACAAAATTACATACCAACAAGAAATAAAACAAGTTACCATGCACTGATATGCCTTCTGCCCAGACCGTCATATGATGTATCATATGTGTGTCCCCAATGTTACAAATGTGACCAATGTTACTTACGTTAATACTCACACTCATCGACTCAAATTAGTTTTCCTTAAATTGACAATTAACTAATAGTTTCCAAAGTTACAAATCTATCTACAATAGGTTGAGCATATGAAAGTATTGTTGCATAACAAATGCCGTGTAAGACTGACATACACATACAAACAAGGACAGACAAAGTTCTCCTTCAAATCTGCTCAATTGGACCCAAAGATGATATGACATATAACAAAGACACAAATTTGTAAGTTAAGCTTCTGGAATTGTATGTTTTCAATAGTTTTAATATCACATACCTATTATATTATATAGATAATAAATATAATTAATCATTTTTTTTCATGTCTATCCATGTATTAAACTTAAACATGATTTACACAGTAAGCTTTTGGTAGTCATTTAAATTGGCTGTAATATTTAAAATGTACCAAAAGTTATCTTGCAGTTATTCAAATTTGGAATTTTGGATATTTAGAAGAACATACTGTATTACCATGGTTAGTTATGTAGTGTAAAAAACTTGGAGCTTCACTGTCACACATACAGTATGTACCCTAATATTGTGGAAAATTAAAATAATATATAATTATGTTTATGTACAGTTTAGCTTATATATTTCAACAAATTAAAGACATTCCTCTCAATTTTGGAATACAAAGCTCCTTAATTATGGAAATTAAACTGAAATTGAATAGTTAGGTTTGAAATTAAATTGAAAGGAGATAGAGGACTAATAGCTCACCTCTCCAGAAACACCCTGCTCCTTCAGACTGACGATATCATCATGCTGCAACCTCTGGGATTCAGTGTTATCTTTCACATCTCTATTGTCCTCAGCACTCTTGGCTGAAAATAAAGCATTCACTTTAAAATTATAGAGATAAGTAATCAGAATAAAATCCCATGATGCCACTACAAATATGTCTATATTTAATCAAACTTGTACAAAGATATTAATGACATGGAGGAGAATTCCTTTGTCAGCTGGTATCTTGAGGCATTCCATTACTAAAATTATAAATTATTAAAACTAATAAATTAAAAGTTGGATTGATCAGGGAATTGAGATTTAGTTAAGAAAGTAGAGGAATTAATACTGAATTTCCAGAAGTTAAATTAATTTTTTGGGGAGAAAGGATGCAATTCACCAAACCTTACCTGGGTTGGGAATGTAGGAGTGACCTAATGTAATACATCATAAAACACCTCTGCATATCCCTATTTACTGCAATATAACATCTGGCAACTTCTTTCACTATAGAAGTGGCCTTGTCCTTCCATCATTCTCAGTCCAAAACGTAGGAGCAATTGGAGAGAAGCCAACACCTACTAGGTGAAACAAGGTGCAGAATTAATCAATTACCCTGTCACCAGAGAGGATGTGAGTATGGTTGGGTGAAATGCGTAGAGTGTACTCTCACCTTATGTTATATGAGGTACCGTACAGTAAGTATGTCGCTCATAACTTCAGAATTCTGGATCCAGGAGTAGTCTTATGCCTCCTGGCTCAAACCTTATGAAGCTCGGTTTAGTTGTCAGAGATGGTAAGCAACTTCTAGCCAAAGGAGCCGCAATTATAGGAACAGGGTTTTATACGTAAGAAACCCTAACGGAGCATTGGGTACAGTAGTGGCTCGCCAGGCTCGGTGGGAGGTTTAACCAACAGTCTAATATGGTATACCTCATTGATTGACCATGATGGTGTCAGTTTTCGCCGGTTATATATATCATAGCCTTAAAGATCTGAGAGATAATGGGTGGTCACATAGAGTTGAGCCATTAATATGTGCTAACTTGTCTTCCTTCGGTATAAAGAAACATTGATCAGGAAAGTAGAGATCTGGTAGGCAGATGAATTTTGCCAATCGGAAATCGTAGACACTAGTCATGGACTTCCTTTTGGAGTCTGCTGCAATGTCAGCAACCATTGAGGCATTTCCTGATTATAGTCTCTATATGCAGAAAGACGAAGATTGTCTAAGTCGTGATACCAGAATCATCCTTTCCTTTGAGTTAAGAACAGTTTCCTGGCTGGGAACCTGACACTTGTAGAGATATGTTTAATTCCTCGCATTTGAATACTAAGTCCCATATCCTCCCGACTAACAGCAAAAACCATGTTCCTCCTTGTCGGTTTATATATGCCACTGTGGTTGAGTTGCCCGATAGGACAGTCACCTGGTGGCACCGTAGTTGGTTTGGCCAATGTGAAATCGCTCTGTAAACAGCTTCCGCCTCTAGCATGTTGATGTGCAGGGTTACTTCAATTTGTGACCAGATGTCACTTGATTCTCCCATGTAGCACCCCATCCTGTGAGGGAGTCATCTGTCATGATGGCTGTCCGAGGTTGGGTTTCTCTGAATGTCCTCCCTGAGGAGACATTGTGTTGATTTGTCCACCATGACAGGAAAGGCACTACATGTAACTCTTCGTGGAATGGGATCAACATTGACATTTGATCCTTGGAACTTGGAAGGGTTGTAATGCCGAAGAATATGCAGGTGCAACAATCTCAACCCGTAGTGGACACATGTTGAGAATCTCTACGCAACTCGCCATTAGGCCGAGGAGCTGTAGCCATGTCCTGACTGAGACTTGTCTCGTCTGTTTAAAGTTTGTCACTCATTCTAGTGATGGATACGCCTTCCCACCTTTCAGGTCCAATAGTGACCCTAAGTAGACCATTGTCTGGCTGGGAATTAACAATGATTTCTCTGTCTCCGGAATGGGACGAATACTTTCTGAAAAAGGCCGGCTTCTTGTTCCCCAAACTTGCCTTCGAAAACGTCCTCCGGTGAGTCCAGTCCCCTAACATCGGTAGACCCTCAAAGGATTTCTTGATAGTTGATGAAGGACATGCCAAGGAATCCAGTACCAGGCTCCTTTTCTCCTTAGTTGCTCTGATGGATACTCGAGTGAATTGGTCAAAAACCAATATGGATGAAGAATTAACAATGATGTCTCTGTCTCTGGAATGGGATGAATACTTTCTGAAAAAAGCCGGCTTCTGGCGGAACAATGTTGACTTTATTTAAATCTGCTTCCAAGTCCTTCATCATTTGTTGCCTCATTCTGCAAGTGTTCCCCAAACTCTGAAAATGTCCTCCAGTGAGTCCAGTCCCCTAACATCGGTAGACCCTCAAAGAATTTCTTGATAGTTGATGAAATCCAGTTACCAGGCTCCTTTTCTCCTTAGTTGCTCTGATGGATACTCGAGTGAATTGGTCAAAAACAAATATGGATGAGGGACCAAGCAATGTAATAATGGATCCTGTGTCCAGGCTTCCTAGAGATCCACCAGAACCTTCCCCCTTTTTTCTAATTTTTTTTTCAATTTTAATTTTAGCCATCTCTAAGATGGCAAGACGGCTCGCTGGCTAAAGCAGTGGTCCACCGGCATCGCCAGAGCTGGTAAATTCCTCTCTTTTTTGTATGACAACTTGGAACGTCTCCCCTGAGGATTCTCGGGAACCTCCAGGGACTTTGTTGCCTAGTATGCATCTCAAATTTTCCACTGCCTTCCGTGCCTGTTAGGAGATGTCCGTGCCTGTTAGGAGATCGTCTGAATCTTCGTCGGAGCCGAAACCTTCTGGACCCTCCTCATATCCAGGATCCACCCGGATAGTCCCGGCGGTTGTTGGACCTCCCAGTCATCAGGCTTGCACACTCCTGCATGGTAACGCCTCAATCCGGACTCTGTATTGAGCCTGCTGCACTCACTTGCCTCTGCTGAGCAACTCCCGAAGCTGGGAAAGAATGTCAGCCAGTTTACATTGTTTGCTACGACTAGAAGACCGATCACACAGTAAATACCACAGTAAATGTTGGGATTGATGTTCAATTTCATTTTAAATTTTGAAAAGACAAAATTCAATGAAAATAATTTCTAGATATAGAATCCAGCCAAAGTTAGATAGATATCAGAGAATTGCTTTATGAACCGACGTAACTATGTAATATGGTAAATTGGACATTTTGATACATGTAGTATCAAACATTTCGGTATATCAAAATTCTTGGTATATAAAAAATGTTGGTACATGTATATCGGTATGACCAAATTCCCATACCGACATATCAACATACACTTCATATCGGATATAACGCTATACCTTACAGTATGTCTTATGAAACTCTTACTCAGAACTGGGTGTATCAACACACTACATGGCCAGGGATATATGCAGGGACTTGAGGTACAGGACTTAGCCAACTTGGACTAGAGAGAGCAAAAATGATGACAAGATATTTTCTAATTACCGAGTGTAGGCTACTGATGACATACAAAACCTTTGAACCATGGACCCCTTGCAACAAATTTACATGTTATAGTCACTATATTTTAATGCATAATTACCATTATCTGGTGCCTCTTGTCCTAAGCCTTCCACTTGAACAACTTGACCAGAACTCACTTCCCATGTTTTACCAAATTGTTGACCAATCACAGCATTCATACAAAATGTCTTCTTGTTAAATGTTACCTTCCTGTGAATGTAAAAACAAAATAACCTGATTGTTTATGGGTCATTATGTGACTTCAGGTGTATGTAAAAGAATGCCAGAAAGTTTTATGCAGTAGTATATATACTATAATTTGGAGTATGAATTAATGACTTCCTTCATAAAAAAGTTATATTGACCCCTTGTAAATTGTATATCTTTTTGTAATTTAAACAACTACTGTAGGAGGGACATTGCAAGTATACATGTACGGTAAAGTACGCGGAACGATTTTTGAAGTGGGGAGCATTTTCTCAATTGAAACCATTTGGTGCATCATATTTACACTATTAGGTTATTATATTAATAGATAACAGAAGGGCCAAAAGTGGGCTGGGGGACATTCCCCCCTCTCCAGTGGAAACGTTGGGGGGTGGCCCACTGGTTCCGCCGCCAATGAGTAGCAAATCCTGAATTTAGTTTTTCGTAGCTTAGAATCTTGTTGTGAGTGTACATGTATGCCCATCCATCAATTGGTCTTTGGGGGTGAACATACATGTATCATGCACTTAACTTAGCACTTGACTATCTCTAGACAAGCCTCACAGTCAGAGCTACAATATTGATGTTTTCAATTTTTTTCTGCTTAAATATTTCTTTCGAGCACGGCAGTAGGCATGATTTGGAAATGGGGGTGGAAAGCCGTTGGGTAGAGGTCTCCCAACCCGAAATGTTTCATTAAGTGAGAGTGCTTAGATATGGTATCTTCTGTTACAGCTGTAAATGATAAACCCTGCATACCTGGTGACTATTGTAGGCCTGTCATCATCATGCATGGTAGTCTACATATACAATTTGGGGGGCCACAAGGGGGTGGGGGGAGTAGTGGCTCCCCTGTCTATTCCCCTGCTTCAGTGGACCACACTTTATTTAGCCTAGTGAGACTGGGTGGCCTCCTCAGATTTATTTACTAAATTTGATTTCCCAAAATCTGACAACCAAAATTACACAAACAGTACACAAGGAAACATATTTGTGTATGATATTTAAAGGGGCTCAGGTTGGGATGGTCATGCCCGAACATGTGAGGTAGGGTTCTGGCGGCTCTCTCCCCGAAATCTACTTATTCACCTAGCATATCAATTGTATGATGGACTATTGGACCCCGGGACCAGGTATGTCATATGTACCATAGGTGCGTCAACAATTAGTGTAACATGACGCACCCCCAAGTCACTTGATTTTGACTTACATCTGAAGGAAAATGTGACGCACCATCAAATGGATTTTGACTTGGTTTGGACATTTGACTTGATGCACCTCGTTTGCGGTATTGGACTTACCATCGCGATGCCATTGACGAATCCCTGAGTCACTTGTTCTCTGACAGTGACCCTGACCTAACCAATGACGTACCATGTCCGGGGGTCCAATAGTCCGTCATACAACTGATACTTGGAAAATTGTCAACAGATTATGGTCGTAGGACACCAGATATCGTGCTAGCTGATTGGTCAAAAATACGTCATTCGGCCGCCGCCGAAAAATGCACT
>JAODAF010131909.1:0-10452 GCA_027574765.1 Molpadia intermedia | reverse complement strand
GATTGTGGGAGGGTAGGGAGGTGGGAAAGTAATCCCAAACCTAAAGGATTCAACAAACAACTAGTCTACTAGAAATTGAATCTGTAGTTAGGGCCCCAGGGGATGGGAATGGTGATGGGATGAAATGAGGTGAACCTGCCTTGTTGTTTGATCAGTACTGACTATAAATGGAGTAATGTTATTCCCCCACCCATAACTATGATTGTGGGAGGGTAGGGAGGTGGGAAAGTAATCCCAAACCTAAAGGATTCAACAAACAACTAGTCTACTAGAAATTAATGAAAAAGCTAATATATTATTTTGCAATAAAAAAACCCAAAATGAAAATAAATCTTTCTGCAATGGACTCTTCATGATATTTGATATAAAATAAATAAGTGCTTGCGAAGGACCAGTACAAATAGTGGGTTGTGGTTGCAGGGCTCTATGTAATTTACAAAAGGGTGGCTACCGATAACATATATGGGTTAAATTAACACGATGGCACCAAAGTTCAAGTTTCAAAAGGGCACCGATGGCGCAGAGCTACAATTTTGTACAAAGTGCTGCTCAATAGAGACATGTATGCCATGAGGGTGAACCTTCAGGCCAGGCGAATCAAATATGATGAACCTAACTGGGGGGGGGGGTGGCAATGGGGGTATGTACTGTAGTCAGTTTTCACATTATTTGGCAATGGTAACTAAAAATGGTGGGAGCTTATAATTTCACATTTATTTATTTTATCCTCCTTTTGATGAATGGTGCATTTAATGATTTCTAGTTCCTCATTTAATGAATATTGTTTTTCTCTTCTCAGGATAAACCTTGATAACGTTTTGCGAAGTGCAGTCGATGGAAAGTGCAGTTTTATTACATTTCTTGAAGAGGAAGAGAATGAAGTCACATCAAGGACTTTGGAATTTAGGTTTACAAGTAAAGAACAAGCAGAGGGCCTTTACAGGTCCATTACAGAACAATATGAGTTCTTTGTCAGTGACCATGTTAGGTCTGCAGTCTTGGCTCAAAATGTAAGGGACTTCAAAGGCAGTATTGCCTCGTTGCTCCACATCAACTCTGACATTGGCAAGAAATACTCCTTTGATGTCCGCAGAACTTGTAGAGAGGTTCAGGAAGCCACTCGTAGGGAACTTTACAAAGCTCAACTTGCTGAAGGGGCTACTAACACCCTCTTTGACAGTGTGGATGAGGAATGTAGCAATAAAGATATCGAGGAAAGGACTAAAGAAGAACTGCTTGTTAAAATACAAACTTTTCAAGATGCCATGTTGTGCATCATTTGTAGAGATGCGACACTCGATACCGCCCTCTTGCCATGCGGCCATCTCTTCTACTGTGGAAACTGTGCGGATCGTCTGGATGAGTGTCCAAATTGTAGACAACCGGTTGACCAGCGACAGAGAATATATATGCCAAATGTTGAAGATATCACTTGCCAAACATAGTCCAGTTGGTCTCCCAGTGTTGTCTCCCACACATATCCCGCTAGTGTAATAGGTCAGAAACTACATCACAGTTGAAGATGTTATCAATATGTCAGGTGTGAGTGTCTATGTCTTGCAGTATTATTTTCTGTATTGTTTTATATTGTATTCACATCTGTAGATAAATCTATGTCTTTGATTTTTTTACATGATTACAAAAGAATGATTATTCTTCACTCATAAGCATACAGGCCATTGCCATTTTGATTTTCAAAGAAACTTTACTCCTGAAGACAGGAACAGTTGTTACTCTAGTAAAAGAGCTTCTTTCAAAGGATTTAGGTTAAAAGAATTTTATATCATTAATTTATATTTTGGGTTGATCACAGCATAATATACCCATCTAGATTATTGCTGAAGTAAATGGGGAACATTTTTGCTATTCAATTAAATGTTTTAGAAGGGATCCCAACAAAGGCAAAATCTTTTCTGTAACTGCCACAGTTTCATAAAACCAAATTCTTGGAGATTTGCAGACAGCGTTCAGATAATGGTTGAACAAATAGGTTAGGATGGTTTCGGTTAAGATTCAACAAGTATAAAGCAAAGATTAGTAATTGCTGCTAGAATGGTTACTTAAAAAATTGTCCCTAGTTAATACACAAGATTTGGTATTTTCAGTTATTGCAGTAAAATTATCCTCATGTTTCTTAGATGGTAGATATTGAAGATATGTTACTGTGACAACATGAGGTGCAGGATGTTAGCTATCAAGATTTGATTACCCGGATTTAGCAAGTAGATACCTTAATTAGGTGTAGTACTAGTAATGAACAAGCCATATTGCCTAGCACTAGTATTAGATATGGTGTTAGTTTAGGGCAGGATGTGTTTGTATGCAGGGGTGAAGTTTGACAATACCTCCAGTAGAGTTTTATCTTTCCAGCTCTGGAAGGTATTTAAGACTCAAATACCATGATTGGTCAATGCAACAGTGATACAGTGTCCTCGTTGGTCTATTCATTGTCAAAACAATGAAAAAACAACACGCTACAATGCATGTCGAGGACACCGTATCACGACTGTTGCAGCTGCTATGCATTAATGCACCCAGGTATACTAAATATAGTGTTTGGGTAGTTTTGTTTACCCTATTAGTTGTAAGTAATTGCAATATGGCACAATCTGTGTAGTGTAGTGCAATTTTGAGGAGTTCAACAGTAAAGTGGTCTTTCTTATGTGTAAGTCCATTGTCAGTTTATATTAGAAAGCATTTTGTTTTCATAATGTTGGCAAGTGTGCATTAGATGATATGTATGTGATAATTGGTTGGTAACATCAGTCCTATTACCAAATATTTGACTGAATACCCAGTTTCCTTTCTAATTTGAATAAATATTATTTCTGCCATTTCACATTTTCCTTTTCTTTAATTCCTCTATAGACTTATTTTGAGTTAGTTTTCTACATTTTTTTAGTTTTGATACTTTTTATTACATTTTTTGTCACCTTATCGCTGTCACTATGCAGTGATTCCCTCTAGAGGCTGTAGATGCCCTGTGCTAACTACTGATTATGCTAAGTCAGTAAAAAATATAGTTTGAGAACTTCACATATTTGAAGAAAAATTGATCAAATAAGCATCTGCAGGCAGTTAAAGTCTTAAACTAATTTTACCATATTTTAGAAAAGATGCTACTTTTGCCTGATATTTGCCAGATGTGATAAATTGATCCATAGTACTTAATACCTAATAATTTCTTTCTTTTTTCATTTCTTCTTTTACTAAGACATGCTTAATGATTAGTCTTGGTGGTACTATATTGCTGTTTGGTGCACATGGTGATATCTTACATAAAAAACTACACTAAATTCAGACAAACTTCTACATGCCTAAAACCTATCATCTGAAGTTCCTGTTCAAGATATAATGGTACATGTTATCTGTAGGGACTTTTACTGCATATGGTTTCTTGATCAGGGTGTGAAGCATTAATTTGAAGCACTCCTTACTGCATGCAGACTGAGGCTGCAGTTTGAGATAACTGAAAAAGGTATGGAGCCAATGCATACTACGTAATACTCACACTTGTGTCATGCTAGCCTGCACATTAAACTTCATGCACCAGCAGCATATACAGTACTTGGTTGTAAACTAATATGGTGTGACTGTGTCTACAATCTTCAAATTTTGTCTTTTATTTTGTTCTGAAATGTACAATAAACATTCACAGTCATCAAATATATTTTGATGATACCTGAACGGTGAAAAACCTTGTGTACATTGAAGTACATGTATGTAGAAAATAATGAATTTGTAGCAGACCGTTTCAGGTATGACCCCAGTCCTCACGTATACATTTACTCGTTCTTGGAGGATTGATGAGATATTAGATGTTTGTTAGAATTAGTCTTTCATGACAAGGTCAAAAGACTTGAGGCCTTTTGTCTATTTTTCCACATTTTTAAGTGCAAATAATTGTGTTGTGACCATTCACTTGTGAGAGTTGACAACGTTGATGACGGTAACAAATCGTAATTTGACGCGGAAGCAGGCTATTAATGGTATATGTTAATGTATAGGTATCAGCTTTGTAGAGATAATCTATTTGTATGTGTGTGGGTATATATAAGGTCTTAAGATATCTTATTATCACACAACACTTTATCTGGGCAGGAGTACTAAGTTAGTGCAGGACACTCTTGGGTAGCTATTTTCATGAAGTTTCTGTTGCCAAAAACTCATAAATGATCAAACTGTACAGTAGAATGTCATTCACAGATACAGTATTTCATCAAATACATACCTATTAATGACACACTTCTGCAAGAGTGATGTTTTAATTTTAATATTATATATGCTACTTGACAATGGGGCTTTAATATGGTGTTGAAATTTAGTGTGGTATATGTATCACATTTTCTCTCCTGTATTTGGCAGGAATGCCCATTGTTGCATTGAGCCTTGTCAGTACAGCCTAGATACCCAATGCTACAGCCTTGTCCACAGCCTATACCCAATGTAATATGGGATTGTTTTTTTTCCTGTGTGACTTCAGAAATAGTATCACTCCTATTGTTAGTGATCATAGCCTTGCTTCACTTTAGCCTAACATTTGAAATGTGTGGTAAAATAGAAGCCTATCTTTCACAGAGAAAAAGCGATCCATTCCATTTCTTTGTTTGGTTTATTCTGGGATAACGGGCATGAGACATCCTACTTCATTTGCTTTACTTTTAGTAATCGTATTAGAGCTAGTAAATTCATCAAATGGTTGTTATCTGTCAGTATATTAATCTACATTGTCATGTAATGACATGTCACTAAAACACAGTATACAAAGAGAAGCAAAAATGTCTGTAATTTGCCTACAATTCAGAACTTCACTCAAAAATGGTTTCCTTCTACATTGATGAAAGTCATTTGCTTTGATTTGAAGACATTTGCTTTGATTTATAGTTATTTGCTTTAATTTGCACTAGAAAATACTATAATAAAAAAAATTGCCAAGGATAGAATCTGTGGTAGTTGTTGTGTATGTATTTCACTCTAAGTTGCTGACATATACTTCAATCATGGTTATGCACTCATTATGTGAAGAAAAAAAATTATCTGTTGAAATAATAATTTATGTAGGCTATATGTCAATTAGAAATGCTCAAAGCTGAACAAAGTTTCCCAGGGTTATATGTAAATTTCCGTTTCTGTATATTCTAGATGAATTATTCAAGAACATTAATATAAAACCTTTCTAAAGAATTATGTAATAGTCATGCTTAGATTCATGTTAAATGTTAAAAAAGAAAAGAAAAGTAAGTGCATATAAAAGAAAGACCAATAAGCCAGGTGGAAAGTCAGTCTTTTTTAAGTCTTTTGAGTCTTTTTTAATGAGAGAGAACTATTTTCTGAAGTTGTTTTTGATATGTTTGTGTCCATAAGAAAAGTATTTTTATCAAGAGGAAGATTGAAATGAAATAAAGATGTTAAAAAGCCAAATCATTTGATTTTTCCTGACATTTCGTGTTCAATTTGTTTGGAGAGCGATGAGGGAGGGGGCTGGACCCATTTTAAAGTTAATCCCCCCCCCCCACCAATAATTTTTTTTTACCCAAGTTAAATATTGCATAGGGGGCTTGATGATTCAGTATTTTGAAGGTACTTTTCCATTGTTTTACGAAGGCAGCATCGGAACCTATGTATTCAAGTCGGCGTGTGTGTGTGTATAAGTGTGTGACACCCGTGCTTGTAAACACGGTATCTGACAAGTTGGATTGATGCCATACTTGGTATATATGTTGGCCATATTGAGTACATGATCCCTATTGTTTTTGGTGCAGGTCTCATGAATATTAATGAGTGGGCAGGGCCTAATGTAAAATTCATAAAATGTCTCTAACATTGCAACCAAATGCCCGATTATCTTTATACTTGGTATGGTGATGGCAGTTGATAGTAGGTACATGCTCATGTAATTCATCAGTTCAATCTTATTAATATTCTTGAATAGGCGGGGCTAGCATGTTATCACAGTTAAAAGTGGTATCTCAAGAGCAACAAGTTGGATTGATCATTGATGCCATACGTGGTATATATGTTGGCCAGAGTGAGTACATGATCACAATATTTTAATGCACTTGTCATGAAAATGAATGTGTGGGTGGGCCTAACATAAAATTCTTATTTAACAATCTCATAGCATCGGAACCACTGTTGCGCATATTTGTGTTCTGGTTCTAATTATTTAAATGACAAGTTTTTCAAATAAAATAAAAAAACAATTTAGGGAGCCAATCAAAACTTAATCTCCCAGAACCAGAGGTTTACTATAACACCACAAAAATATATGGTGGTGTTTGTATGAAGTTAATGAGATTTACATCATAATAAGGTCAAGAGAAACTGATTATAATAAACAAAATGTTTCCTTGAGTTATGGACAAGATGATCTCCAGTTCTGGGAGGTTGGAGTTTGATGGGATATTTTATTTGAAGGATATTTCCTGATGGCCCTAGCTCATATTAATTTATAGTTACCAAGTCAAGATATTATGAGAAATAAAAAGCCACATAGGGATTCTGTCAAAGCTGCTTCTAAAACTTGATATTCACTAAACACCACAACAAAAAGGCGTTATTTCCGTGGAGTTAATGATTTTTGCTAGACATCATACTGATTCTTTTGAATCCTCAAGTGCAACTGCTTACTTAGGAATGGTTCCTCTATGAACCTCCTGGTTTTGATCCCTATATTAAGAGATTTTGATTCAAGATATGGAGATGTTACAGGGATATGACATTTCTTGCTGCTTCTTACATTATTTATCTACTGAATTCCTTATGGCGCCTTTTCATCACTGTACATTAGCATTTATACCGCTTCTGAAATAGCATCCGATGCAGCCTTTATTTTATGCCATTGTCAAGGAGATACCCTGCCACATACGTTTATCCAATGAGAAAATTGAAATCCCTACCCTACCCTCTCACCCTACCCGCTCACACTACCCTCTATTAATCTATCAGCCTAGCCTCTCACACTACCCTCTCACCCTACCCGCTCACACTACCCTCTCACACTACCCTCTATTAATCTATCAGCCTAGCCTCTCACACTACCCTCTCACACTACCCTCTCACACTACCCTCTATTAATCTATTAGCCTACCCTCTCACACTACCCTCTCACACTACCCTCTCACACTACCCTCTATTAATCTATTAGCCTAGCCTCTTGAACTTGATGGAAATGACTCTTAACCTACAGGCTACTACACCTTAGCCTCTGGGAGGGTAGGATTTGATATGTATCCCTTTTATTTTCAAAACCATTTTCTGAATTCCTATGGACTGTAAATGCAAATGTTTGAAGGCATTAATAACGTAAATAATTTGCAAACCTTAAAACAAACAATTTATTCAACTTTTCCTTATTTTTTTTACAGCTTAAATCCAACTATACTCAGGGGAAGCCAATTGAAGAGTTACAGAATGCCTTTAGGTTAGCTGAGGAATCTAGTCCTGGTATATGTGATAGGCTTATAGATAGTCTTATAAACAGAGTAGATAGGTAAGTCATTCTTATTGTATTGTATTGATTAATGTTTAGTATATTCTACCGCTTTCCACCCTACTGCTGTTGCGCCCAAACAAAGGAGCCCTTTTCAACTCACCTTGGATGGGTGGTGTTCAGTCCAGGTGTTGGTACTAATCATATCTGGGCACTGTTTGGCATGCCTACAGAAAACAGAACAGAGGGCCCTTATCAACTAACCTTGGATGGGTGGTGTTCAGTGTTGGTACTAATCATATCTGAGCACTGTTTGGTGTGTCTCCGGAAACAGAACAGGGGAGCCCTTATCAACTGACCTTGGATGGGTGGTGTTCAGTCTAGGTGTTGGGACTAATCATATCTGGGCAATGTTTGGCATGCCTACAGAAAACATAACAGGGGAGCCCTTATCAACTGACCTTGGATGGGTGGTGTTCAGTCTTGGTGTTGGGTCTAATCATTTCTGGGCAATGTTTGGCATTCCTACATAAAACAGAACAGAGGGCCCTTATCAACTGACCTTGGATGGGTGGTGTTCAGTCTAGTGTTTAGGCTAAATATATCTGGAATATATCTACAGAAATGAAGGGAGGCTTTTCAGCTAACCTTGGATTATGGGTTAACAAGTAAATTTGTGAAGGTTATTTGGGATTATGGGAACAGAAGTGTTGGGTAGCACTACCTGCCTACTAAATGTCCTGAAAGAAAGGCTTAAAATGTTCCTATAAAGTGTGGAAAAGGTATCAATTTCTCCCGAAATGTGCTAATGGGCAAAAAATGGAATATAAAAAAAATTAGCCAGATTAAATCAGTCCATTGTACTGATCAGTGTTAATTATAGCAGCTCAATAAATTAAAGAAATACAAACGAGAAATCACTTTCTCAACAAATAATTTTTGGGGATACCCAGAAAGGTACTTGGGTGTCTGTTGTCATGGTAACCAAGCTCATGCTAGCAAGGAATTAGACCTCTTAAATCAACTCAATAAGCTGATATACAGATCTTGATATTCTGGCATAGGAATGTCATCAGTTATAGATAACATTCTTAGTTTTCCACAGCCAGTCTACAGTATGGATATTTAATACTACATTTGATGCTCTCTGCTGTGTGGGGGTGTTAGATGTTTGGAGTCGGAACTTGAACAGGATTCTGTGAAGGAACCTTTCAAAATAATCAAAACAATAATATTTTTATAAAACCTCTGATTGCATTATTATTATGATTTGTTACTGTTTTTCACAGGCTCTAGCTATTCTTGTTGTTGAGGTGCAGTTGTAGTGCCTCTACACCCCTGGCTCACCCACACCACCTGGCCCACACTGGAGAGACTGGAAGATGCCTTTACCAGAAAACTGTAAATATGCAGACATTGCTGATTTGTCTATCAGAAAATCAAATGCAAGTAACGTTTTCTGGCTTACAACAGGACGAGGATTTTGATTTGAGCATTCACGAGACTCATGAATGGCAATCCCTGGCATAAAATGTGGTTAACATTGCCTCATTCTTATAGAAATGCTTAATTTCATACCTTTGAGAACTTTTTTGCCATTTCCTCTGAGTTTTTGGAGAATGTTTGTCAATTTTGCATCCAGAAAGAAGGCTTTTTGTTTCTCAGGAAAAACATGTATGAATTATTTTGATAAAAATATGTAACAAGAAATTCTTGATATGATGTGTTTTAAGATTACTAATCTTTGGTTTTGGACTGTGACTAATGATCAACATTCTTTTTAGGAATAAACAGAAAAAAGAAATCTGGGTAGTATAGAAGGTAATCTCCTGGCCTAGAATAGTCATGGATTTAACAGAAATGTAGGTTAACTTTGAGTCTGGAAAAGCAATTAACAAAATCCAAGATGAAATATTATTAAACCACCTCTAGCCTAGAATAGTCATGGAATAAATAGAAACCTAGTTGAAATGTCAAGTCATGGAAGTTGGGTAAGGAATTAATTCTCCAAGCCTGGAATAGTCATGGAACAAAAACGAAGGTTAAATATGAAGCTTCTCCAGGAATAGAATGGTCATGGAATAAACAGAAACCTAGTTGAAATGTCAAGTCATGAAAGTTGGGTAAGGAATTAATTCTCCAAGCCTGGAATAGTCATGGAACAAACACGAAGGTTAAATATGAAGCTTCTCCAGGAATAGAATAGTCATGGAATAAACAGAAACCTAGTTGAAATGTCAAGTCATGAAAGTTGGGTAAGGAATTAATTCTCCAAGTCTGGAAAAATCATGGCACATCAAGGTGAAATATGAAGCTTCTCCAGGTCTAGAATAGTCAGGGATTTAACATAAATCTAGGAGAAATATGAAAGTTGGGTAAGGAATTAATTCTCCAAAGTCATGGAATAAAAGGATGGCCTTAAATCATACTGATAATAATTTATAAACACAGATATTTCTTTATTAAATTGGTTTCATAGTGCCATGGAAAAGTAAAAAAATAAGTTTAAGATTTTTGCTGGAAATGTTATGGAATAAATAAGAGAAATCTGGGTGACTTTAACTTAACTGATGCTGATGGAAATATATTTGAAATTTAGAACATGTTTCATATCATTGATAATTAGGTTTCACCTGTGACATCTTGATAATGGTCTGTGCTTTAAATCAAAATAATTTTCCCATCCATTGCACACAACATGTTTTCTTTTCATGTGTAGCCCTGTATAAGTAATAACTAATAAGGAACAACAAATTACCTTCACTGATTTGCAAGTCGACCAGTATTATTTGAAAAGTGTAATTCGCAAATCATAGTAAAATTTTCAAAACTTAAATCAAACCAAGGTTTTTGGTTCCTTGCTTTAGCAAAAGGAACCTATGCAGTCACCTTGGCATGTGTGTGTGTGTGTATGTGTGTGGGTGTGTGTGTGTATGTGTGTGTGTCTGTGACACTTGCTTGGGTACGCTCTAACTCAATGAGGGAATGTCGCATGGAAGTCATATTTGGCATACAGATCC
>JAODAF010131908.1:0-17304 GCA_027574765.1 Molpadia intermedia | reverse complement strand
CCATCTGTTGACCAAGGACAACAGACGAGTAAATACAGTTTTAATGAGAATACACGATAATTGGAAATAAACATAGGTCCTAAGAGCAGTGGGAGTTTATGAGGTGGGAGTTTATATTTATACATATATATATATATACCCAGTTAGCATATCCATAGCATGTACCTCTAGATTATACATACATTAATATTACAATGAATAATATAACAAGTTCATGAAATAGGCTAATAAAACATCAAGATGCCAATCTTACCAAGTCATATGTAAAGAGCTTTCTCGATTTGAATGTTGCTACCAGTAATTTCTCGTCTTCTGCTGTTAGCAATGTCGTTATGCACCGAGAATCGCTATCCATTGTTCGTGTTGTTAGTAACTGATATTCACACGGGCTGTATTGTACAATACATTTACTGGAGGTTTCCACGTTCCACAACATGTATATGAACCCGTTACTATCAATACACACACTGCATGGCCGCTCGTTACTTCCCTGATCTGGCTTGGAGAATTCATGAAGAAGCTTACACTTAGATCCATCGATGCTGACTGCATGTGCTCTCCCACGAGACTCATCACAAATAATGAGATGATTGTTATCAACAGTAATATCATACGGATAATTGAGCTCCGCTGGCAGTGTCAGTGTGTATCTGTAATTCAACCGGTGATCAAACACATACAAATCGCGGCTATTCTTGCATCCAACAATAATGTGATTGCTTATTTCGTCTGTTGCTATACAACTTACTGCCAGGCTTTCTGGGCAGGTGCTGATTACGTCACTGATGTTCTTCTTGGTGTATGAACCATTACGAATATCATAAATTCCTATTTCATTCGGTAGACATGCCATAGCTACTTTGAGTTGTGCAAGAATACCACAATAACGACATGGGGCGTACCAGGTTGGTGGCATTATAGTCTGTCGTAATTTGCAACCGTTTTTATTAATAATAGTGATATGCGATTTTCTGACAGACGCGACCCCACTGAGAAGAATACTACCATCCTTGCAATCAGCGATGCCAGTAACATTCCAACCAATAGCATATATTCCTTCAACATCCAATACGGATCTATGTTTACTAATTTCAACCCTTCTTGCTGCAGACGACACTTTAGCAGACAACGATCTTTTTATTTTACTATCAGCGTTATCAGTGATATTCCATCCAACAACATCTATTCCTTTAATATCAAGAACTTTATATGTATGTCCACTGATCGCAGCCTTTTGTCCTTCTGAAGACGAACTGACGTCATCAATGTTACTACTATCTTTCCACTCTACAGCACCTTTGTCAATCTCGAGAACATTTTTCTCACGACCTTCAGCTGTTTTATCCGTCCCACATTTAACAGGCGATAAAATACTGACTTTACTAGCATCAACATTTCTAGTACTACCCAACACTTCATCATGGATTTTATTATTATCGAGTAATATGCGCTCGCTTACGACAGACCCCGTACAACATTTACCAGATGATACACCATCGGCTTTAGTAGCACCAATACCTCTAATATTATCCAACACGCCATTACCGAATTTATTAGTATTGGCTACACCAGACTCACTCACTATGGGCAGTTTCCCTATACCGCTCTTATTAACAGATGATACTCTACCGGCTTTACTTGCACCAATTCTTCCAGTATTACCAAACACTCCATTTCGGAATCTATTAGTACTGACTACACCAGGCTTACTCACTACGGGTAGTTTCCCTATACCGCTCTTATTAGATGATACACCACCGGCTTTATTAGCACCAATACTTTTAGTAGGCCTATTACCCAACACGTCATTACGGAATCTATTAGTATTGAATATACTTGGCTCACTCACTAAGGGCAATTTCCCTATACCGCACTGAACAGCCTTACTAGAACCAACACTTCTAGTGTTACCCAACAAACCATCACGGAATCTCTTAGTATTGACTACACTAGGCTCACTCACTACGGGTACCGGTAGTTTCCCTGTGCCGCTCTTATCAGATGATGTACTGCCGGGTTTACTTGTACCTGTCCTAATAGTGGCAGCACCAATTCCATCAACATCTGCTAAACTATACTTCGACTTTGATTTTCTTTCAATACTGAGAGGCATGACACATGTAGATGTATTTGTAACATCATCGATTTCCCATTCAGTGACTACTTTATGGCTATTTAGTTCAGCCATTAGTTTTCTACCAACTTTTACAGAGAATAAATCATTGTCGTTACTGATATCATCATCACTATCAACAGATTCGACTGAACTATCAAGCTCACCAACTTCAGCCCTTTTTCCTCTATTACCTTTGACTTTACCTGTTTCAGCATGGGCAACTTTGGGCTCACTACCATCAGTTCCTTCCCCTCCTTTGACAGTCAAACTATTTGTGCTATTAATATTGTTATCATTGCCATTTTCGACATCAACAGCCTTTTTTTTCCACCATCGTTTTGCAGAAGTTAATGAATTTAATGTTATCCTAGAAAAACTCTCTAGTTCGGAAAATTCGATTTCTTTGATCAGAACATCAATCGCTAAACGAATATCGAAATTATACCGAATGTCAATCCAGTCATTCATAGCCGCGAATATAATCGATACAATTTCTCTCAAGTTTTCAATTCGCTTCAAGATATTATTAAACTTATCTGATATATTTTCGATTTTGATAGATTTTTGCTCAACCTGAACCTGTAATGACATATGTGACTTTGTATACTTTATATTCACGACTTCTAATGCGGCATAAAATCCATCGCTTGCTCGCTGATTTTCTTGATTCAGTTTCTTTATTTTAGCATCCACATTTTTCTTTTGCTTTCTTACAGGATATAATTGTTCTTTTAAATTGCGCAATTTTCCCGGTTTTGACATTTGCGACTTTTGACCTCTCATTTGCTTTGATGCCTCTTGATAATAGATATTCTTCTTCTGAAGTTCTGTTTTTTCGTCATTATCGTAGATCATCTTTTTAATCTTCTGTTTTTCTTGTTCCAATTCTTTCTGAAGTTGTTCTTTCTTTTCTTCTGCGGCGGAATTAAGTTGTTCTTTCGCGTGCTTAATCGCTTGTTGTTTCCTTAAAACCTCCTTTTCTATCGTTACCATGTTCTCTTTCAGATTCTTCCTGCTTACTTCTGCATAGAGCGTCATGTTATATATATCGTGTCCTGTATGTGGTCCAACCGAACCGCATGTCATGCATAGTGCTAAATTATCACATGTTTTGCAGCATAAAGTAGACAATACATCTGAATGGTTATAACACTTTGGAGATTCTTTTAGTGACGAAAATGTTTCCAACGTAAGGTTTTGTGAATCGCTTTTGCTGAAGTCAATAATGTGATTCCGATGGTTATTAAAATGATGGTTCTTCACGTGATTGTCACAACAACGCTGACAGAGAAAATCGTTACATTTAAAACAGTATCCTGTTATCGTCAATAGATTTTTACATCCGACGCATATATGAGGTAGCTTAGCTTTCAATGTTCCTTTTAGTTTAACAAATTCAAATAAGTTTTGGGAAATTAAGTCATTTTTGAATCCATCCACGCCTTCCTTAGTTACGTTAAGGCTTTGATGACATTCTGGACATTTCGGTTCTTCGTCATGACCTTGTATTAGTGTGTTCAGACAATCCCGACAAACTCGATGTAGACATGGAAGTAACTTTGGTTCTTTGAGGTAATTGTTGCATAAAACGCATTTGAGAAAGTTTTCGTAGATGTCATCCATATCCGTCGCATTTGCCATCTTGTTCTGTATCTCTGATAAAATCAGAACAGAAAACCAAACTTTGTCTCTGGTTTATATTAATTTTGAAATTTGCAGTAGTGATTCATGATTTTAAAAGTATCATAATTTATTATTGTAGGGTGCTGCAAATATAAAGTAGCATTGGTTGATAATTGAGTGTATGAAACAATATAATAATTTTCCTGATTGATCGCCCTCGTTATATTAATCTGTAGGGGTAGGCTACCCATCTTTTGGTTGGCTTGAACTATCCGAATATTAGTTTCAAACGCACAATTTTTTAAATTTAGAGAAATAAACGGCAATGTCTTATTATTAGCATACCGATAATCATCTAATATTACAAAATATGTTTGACTACAACAGCGAAATAGGACGGTTTGATTTACTAACTACCTATCATATTATCAGGTTTGTAGAAGTCATCCGCGATGATAAGTAACAGTCAAATTATTGAAAACGACATCCTCGACAAATTTACTACGATGATATGTGAATCAAAAGTTTAAATATAATAAATAGTGGAAGTTCTGTCCAAGAGGGTGAGTGTATGTGAATGGGCATATGAATGGTCTACATTATGCACTTTGTGAAGATGTCGATGTCCAATCTAGGTCAGCAGGATTTGCTCATTGTACCCTACTTACATGTCAAAGTAATTTCAATGTATGTAACATTTATGTGTAATAAACAAATGTATGGTTGACTGCTGTAACCTAGTCGATGAACGTATTATCGCAACCGATACAGTAAAATAGTGCTTACAAGCATCATCATCAAGTTTTAAGTGCCTCCACACTGTCTATATACATTTTACATTTTACATTTGTTTTTAGATATTAAACTTAATTACGTGTCATTTAACTAAATGTATCGATACTGTTGATAATAACATTCAAAGTAAAATAGAAATGACCGTACCAACCTTATCAAATTATCAATATTTCACTCTACTGTGGTCACACATTCGCTTTGCCTTCTCTGATGATATTTTCAGATATTAGATACTATCCACTACCGGTAAACTATCGAGTTACGTTTAACGTTGTTGCTAGTTAATGTTGTGTTATGGTGGGTAACATACTATGTCGTATAGCGTATATATATAACAATATCCAAACACAAGTTGTTGTAGACGTATTTACATTTAGATACCAACGAATCTTTATAAAAAAAACATAAATTTGTAGTATTTGAACACCCCAGTACGAACAAGTAGGCCCAGGTTTTACGATTCTCCATGCACAAAGTGGATGAGTTGTGTAAATATTTGCCATTCTCAAGTTTTACAAACCAAATCTCTATAAAGAGTATCATTTAAGCACCTTTGTCAGATCGTTAAATACGAGCATGTGTAGTCTTTCCGCGTATCGATGTGTTCTAGTCAACAGTGGTATGTCTGCAATAACTGGCTAAGCTGCATTGAGGGCTGTAAAATTATTATCATTGAACTATGTCCTCTAATCTAAACCAATGCCCTTCGAGGCTATGGTTAACCACAAGACAGATACATTGAACATTTCATTACACCATTGCCATCCATAATTTATTTACAGTGCAACGTATTGTAGTTTTGTTAATCACTTCAGAAAAGAACCAGAACCAGCAGAGAACTAGAAGAGATTCAGAATATCCGCGACACATTGCCACCTTGAACGCTACTGATCAAGATCATTTTCAACATACGACATTTCTCAAACCCCCAAATCCCCAGGCAAAGAAATAATTAATTGTTTCGTAAGCTAAACCATTCACCCGATATAATCCACAAACCGCCCTCACACCGCAAATATTATATGTATCTCAAAACATAATAACATATATTTGTATTATGTATTTTCTTATTGTATCTTTATTTCATTATTATATAGTATTTAGGCTATTATTATCTTATTACATTTATTTTATATTCCTTGAAAAGTGTGGGCTGAAGTATATTTCAGCCCACACATTTTGGAATGGGAGTCTTCTCCAGTCCCCGCTTCCTACACCTATGATGTTATCTCCGTATATGAGATATTCTGGAGACTACCTTATTGAAAACACAGACACGGCATTGACAGACACATTTCCTTACAATTTAACATTTATATCTGATCTTTTCGAGTTTTTCGTTTTAACTTTCGGATTGTGACAGAGGGGGAGAAGTCTTAAAGGGTCGTAGCAACGAATTGGGTTCAGAAGGTCAAATTTGCAAATGCTAGCGCGAAACACACGTGGGGTCACAGAGAACGCTTAACCCCCTGTTGTGTCAGGTGTCAAAGTGTAGGTATGTTCCAAGAGGAGAAACCCGTGAACGCTCTATGGTGTTCTGTTATTATGTTGCGTACATCTATATATATTAAATGAAACTTGAAAGTGCGAGTCTGCGACCACACACCGCACATTGCCTGCATATCCTGTATTGACGAAACGGCCATAAGTGATTCTAACTAGGTTAGACATTTGCAGTAACCTAAAACATGTCAACTCGATTAAATAGTGTGGGTTATTTCCTCATTACAAAACGAAGTCAATGTGTGTTGGTATATAACATACAAAAGAAGGTCAAGTCGAACTAGCTTTATATCATGAACTTTGAAGTAATACTTCTATCAAAGCATTTGCTTTGGTTCTGAACAAGGTATTCATCAAGTTGTTTTATATCCACAGTGCTAACAAACCAAACTGATTAACATTGTTTACATACCACAACGCCAAGTACCTTGATTTATGTTCCTGCTAGACCTTCGAGAAATATCATATATGATCACATAAGCAGACTCATGATACTTCTTGGTTCTACATTGATACTATTAAATTTGAACATAAGCCTATCTATCACATTGGTTTTATGGTCCTATTAGAACTGAACCATGTCTTCTACAACTGTCTGAAAAGCAGGAATGTTTATTGATTGTAAAACCTGCATGGATGATTGAACACTGATATTTCAAATAGACCTGTTTTTAGGAAGGTGCTTTTCATCGTCCCATATGAGACAATAAGATATTGTCGTCATCAGTTGACCATTTTACTCTTCTATGACATCATCAGTTACTATGGGAACGGTTGCTTGGAGGACATTTGTAGGGTCAGCAATCCTTAACACTTTTGAAAAGAGTTTCAGCATCCATATGCAAAATAATTCGAGCCAACGAGAATGCATTTAAATAAGCTGTGGTTGGGTTAAATAAAATGTTTAAATACGGCAAAGTTGCTCAATTCGTCATTAATATGTTTCTTGTGTTCATTAAATCTCAGTCTAATATTCGTATCTGTCTGGTCCACATATAGTTATCTTTGTCACAAATATTACAATGTAGCAAATAAACTACATTGGAAGTGTCTCAATTGAAAGGATGGACCGTATATGGCAACTTGTGTCGGAAAGGGCAAATAATTGGTAAGTAATGAAAAGTTTATAGAGTGTTTTGTACCAGACCATACGTAAATAATCTTCTTGAGCTGAGAGTAGCCACCAGTACCTTCTCGATCTTCCCGATCACTACTGTTGTAATACACCAAGCGTCACCGTCCACTTTCCGTGTTGTCAATAACCGGCGTCCATTTTGACAATATTGTGCAATGATCCTCCTATTATATCCCGCGACCCATAACATGTAAATGAGCCCGTTCTTATCAGTACACACACTAAGAGGTTTCCAATTCCTTCTGTCATTATCTGGTTTGGTTAACTCACAAATCAGCTTACACGCCGGTCCCATCATAGTGACAGCAAGTGCCCTCCCAGCGAGGTAATCACACACAATGAGATAACCGCCACTAACACTGATATCCCTGGGATATGCAACAACATCTGGTAGTTTCAGGGTGTGGCAGTAATTCAACTGGTCAAACACATACACATCTTGAGTATCTTGACATCCTACGATGATATGGTTATTCGTAGTATCAGTTGTTACACATCGTACACATCGACTTGCTGGACAACTGCTGACAATATTACTGATGTTCATGGTAATGCATGAGCCATTGTGGATATCATAGATACCTATTTCATTGGGTTCGGTTACGATAACCACAATATTTTGGGATAAGAATTCACAATATCGAAAACCATATACGCTTGATGTCTTCGTAATATGTTGTCGTATTTTGTTACCGTTAATGTTATTGACGGTGATATATGATTGCCAGAATGACACCGGCCCAGTGATGACGATACTACCATTCCCACTACCAGTGATACCAGAGATCGTCCACCAGACAGCACCAATACCCTCAATATTAGTAACGGACTCAGTATGCTCAGTAATTGCAGAACATTCTTCATCACCACATTTAGCAGGCAATAAACGTTCCATTGTTATACTAGAAAAACTTTCAATTTCGGGGAATTCCAATTGCCCTTCCTTGATCAAAACATCAATCTCTGACCGAATATCAGGGATAGACCTTACGTCAGTCCAGTCATTTTTGGCCGCGAGTATAATTGATACAGTTGATATTATGTTTTCAAATCGCTTCAAAATATTTTCAAAGTGATCTGACAAATGCGCAATATTCTCTGCATTTTGCTGAACCTGAACCTTCAACGACGCCATTAACTTTGTATATCTTTTATTCAAGATGTCGAGTGTCGCGTAAAGCTTGTTCGTTGCTCGCTTATGTTGCAAATTTAGCTTCTCTATTTCATCGTACATTTTTTGTTTATATTGTTTGTGTTGTTCATGTAATTGGTCAGATAAAGTGTGTTTTTCCAGTGTTGCTTTCTCTTCTGACGTTTTCATCAGCAAAATTCCGCTTAGGTCATTCGTATGTTGTTTACTTGCAGCAACAGAAGCCATCGTTTCTTTGAACTGTGATGATCGTTGTTGCATCTTATAGATCTTCATCTTCTTTTGTCGTTCTGTTTTGTCGTAATTATTTCTGATCGCGCATTTGATCTTCTGTTTTTCCTGTTCGAATTCTCTCTGAAGCTGTTCTTCCTTTCTTGCTACGAAGGAATCCAAGTTTTCTTTAGATTGTCTCATTTTATGTTGCATCTGCAATATTCTCTCTTTGGTCTGTATCAACGATGTCAGTTTCTCACTAAGTTTCATCCTTTCTATCTTTGCAAATGATGTCACTTCGTGGAGGATGTGTCCTTTATGCACACCAAACGATCCGCATGCTCTACAAATAGTTACAAAATTACATGATTCGCAGCATAACTCAGAATATTTCTCAGAATGATTATGACACCAGGGTTGCTCCTTTAGCAATGAAAACTTTTCCAACGTCAGGCTAAGTGATCCAACTTTGTCTCGGGTATAAATGTGATGTCGATGGTCTTCGAACATTGTACCGTTTACGTGGTAGTCATGGCAAGTCTGACAGAGAGAATCATTACACTTAAAACAGTATCCTGTCATCTTTGAATGTTGCTTACATCGGACACAAACGCGAGATGATTCGAACACCCATGATTGTATTAGTCGAACAAATTCAAGGAGATTTTGAACATTAAAGTCAGTTTTGAACCCATCCAAACCTTCCTTAGGTACTGGAAAATGTTGGTGGCATTCTGGACATCGTACGTCTTTGTGTAGTCCTTTTATTAATGTTTGCAGACAATCCCGGCAAAACCGATGAAGACATGGAAGTAGCTTCGGTCGTTTGAGGTGGCTCTGGCATATTGAACATTTGATAACGTTTTCATAAATGATTTTTAAGTCTGTTGCTGACGCCATTTCGTTGGTCTTATGTTGATAGCTGCGATATAAAAAATAAATAGAAATATACTAGTATAGATTATTTTGTTCAATCAAACAAATAGTTAGTTGATATAAATGTTGATCAATATAACTCCGGTGTTAACATATTTATGAGTCCAGTAACATTGCTTCTTCAACAATATTGTTTTTTCGATATATACTGAACGTAATTATAGCAAAATAGGAAAGACGATTGATACACACCAGGAAAACAAAACCAGCAATGTATCAGTCAACTATTTCTACTATTTTATTCATAAACTAAATTGTATAAAACCATTGGAACCTTGATGAAGTCTCTCTTCCAATGTGATCCGTACATTCACAAAACATTATATATCGTAACATTGTCCTCCCCCATCCAATCATTGTCTCAGACCTGCCCCCTTGAACTACGATGGCTATAACGTTATCTCTTTGCCTAAACCAACAATACATTGGATATAACCTTCACTGGGTTTAAGTTTAAGTTATACCAGGGACCACGGTGTATGGTATGTGATTACATTATTGTAACAATGTCCTCCCCATCCAACCATCGTCTCGGACCGGAACCCTTCAATTGCGATAGCTCTATCGTTATTTACTCTTTGCCTAAACCGGCAATACATTGGTTATAGCCTCCACTTCGGTAGTTATACATGGTTCAATATATGGATCAATAGAAGCGTATTTGCAGTCGCAGAGCCAATGGCGGCCGAACGATTTTGATAGTGTGCCCGGCCATTTGGTGCACCATGTTTACACTGTTTGTTTGATAGATTACAGTACGTAGTGGCCCAAACTGACCCCTCGTTTCCGCCGTCGATGCGCAGAGCACTGCAACCGCAATACCATACTTGTGTTTATGAAATCTAGCCAACCAAACAAAAATCGGACTATCCAACTAATCCTTATTTTGGACTCAAAAACAGGCAATGGATAAAGACGTAGTGATTCTAAGCCCTCCACTGTCACCTGAAGAAGGATCAGATGGTCCGAAATATCCTTTTCGTCACAATTAAACATGTTGGAACTAAATGCAATTAATCAGATGTTAGATTTTGCTTTTTGCCATGTCTCTCCTTCATATCTACTTAAATCTGTCATACAGACTATTAACAAAGTAGTTCATTTAAATACGACAAGCCTGCTAGCTTATAGCAGTCAACTAAATATCTAAAAAAGAAGCTGAACCGCTTGCTATATCGTCAGCGATATACATAATTTATAGCACTAACCTTTACATCAGATTAATAATTCACAACATCTTTGTTGCTATCGCTCAAAAGAATCATAGTATCCTAAACAAAATATCGAATTGTTTCTAATGTGAGTTCAGAGTATCAGTTTGACTCTAGATGTGCGCAACAAAATCATATATGATTTAACAATGAATTTCATTTGTATTGTGGATGTGCCTTTGATATCAGGTTTGTGGAAATAAGTGTTAAAAAACAGTTTTTTAACTGAGTCTATCATGCAGTGGAATAGTGTAACATGATACCCAGAAACCGGCTCGCGAGAATATTTGCATTGGTGATGATTCATATCTATATGAATAGCCATCTCATTAAATGTATGCATCAGGCCCACGTACTTACAGAAAACATTACAGAAGTATACAAAATAAGAACTATCCACCAATCCGCCAAACGCTCGAACCTTGAATAAGAATGAAATTATGTTTGGTAATGATGTTTGCTATTATAATGGTCACATGTATATATTTTAAAATGGGATGTCGCATCATGACCTGCATAGTCTGTCCAATTGAATTGTATAGGTAACTTTGGTTAATACAATAGTTCGTAGACACACCCAGAAGCATCCTAACAACCACATAACATTCCGCAAATATCATAAAGAAATCGGATAACTTATTATGTCATAAGTAGGGTATAAAGCCGATGGTGCCCATTTCTCTATATCAGATTCAAACATGGCATGACGTCACACAGAGGGTATAGAAGTCATAAACATAAACACTTCGCTTGAAATTAGTAAAATAGGGAAAATAGTCTAATTTTCGGTTAATCATTTACAATTCTCCTATACTTTCATCAAGCCCATAGTAACATCTGCAAACAACCAGACTTGTAACCCGGTACGGCCGACAATTTCATTAAATCAAACGGCTAGAAAGACAGGGCTTAATGGTAATTTATTCATAGCATTCAGTTGTTATGAATGAAAATGGATCATAGTAAACTATTGATAGAAAATAACATAATTTATTGCAAACAAATATTTCTATTCTAAATATAGGCTAGAACAAATGTCAACTATTGCAACATATTGTTATGGAAACAGTACAAATGTGCTAGCCTATATACTAATATATGTACTGTATAACAGTGTTAAAAGCCTAAGTTAACGTTGCATACATAGGCTACAGTAGCCTAGGCTATGACATGACTGGCTGTACGACAACGTCGTTTTACTGTTATGAATTAGGCTACAATACATGTTCTCGAAGTTGGAAAGGCCTACTTCGAACACTAATCAGGTAATAATATTATTATGTGACAGTTGGGTTTTTTTGCCACTTGGAGACATATATGTTCACATTTCATGTAATGTAGCCAACGTTGGTTTAGTAGCTAGGCCTAGATACTGATCATGATGTCTGTCTATATAGGCTAGGTTCAAACTAGCCCATAAGCCGTACATTAGGTTCTCAGCTCAAAATATGCTATTTAAATAGCTAATTAGCATATTGAGCCTATTAAGCTTGTGAACATAATATCTCCCGAACCAAAGTGGCTATTATGTTGAATTTTGGTAGGGTGCAGGAGGGGTATGTCGTCTTGGATTGATTAGATTTTCTGTACAAAATATACTAATTAAGTACCAAATTAGCAAAAATTGCATATAGAGCCTACAAAGTTTATAAACAACATATCTCCCAAACTATAGGGGCTATTATGTTCAAATTTGCATATTGATCCCATTCAGCTTGTGATCAGCTCTCGAACAAAATGTGCCAAAGAAACAAATACACAGTTCCATTCCCGTCTCAGTTGAACAAGCGAAAACACACTGTTGCGTAACCAGGCGAGACGCGAGATTCGCGAATCGCCCTGTTTCTGTTAGATCTGGGTTTCTTTTATACGGGCATAACCTGATTGGGTATTCCTGATCTGGGTCATTTGTTTCAATTTTGGCAGGTAGAATACGTAAATACATAGGCTATGCAATTGCTAAGTTAGTCATGAGGTTTTTACAACCACATATTCATTTTTTTACATATGATATCTTGTATTCTATCGACACTCAATCAACATACAATTTTTTCATTCGTTATTCTGTCTGCATGACTGTCAGTAACCACTTTCTCTCAATGAAAAGTCCTAGGTAACACAATATTTCAGGGGAAAGGAGACATGATACATGTTGCTAAGTTACAGCTATTATTTTTAGCATTGTTGCGGATCCAGGCTTTTATGAAAGGGGGTGCATAATGTGAGGGTGAAGCCCGAACATGCTAGTATCAAAGATGCAAAGCCTTTAATACCCCTAGATGTCCGTACGATCTGTTTTTCATCTATATTCTGGCTTTCATATTGATTGTGCTGATTACATGCAGAGAACACACATTCTTGACAAAATTATTTGGGAGATAATGCAATTTTTGGTCATTGGTATGGTATGCTTTCATATTGGTTTGTGTTGGTTTCTAGTGGAGTTGTCAACATAAAAAGGTTGGATTTCACAGTGCTAATTTATTGGATTGCTGTATTACTCCTTATCTGATTTGTCTTTAATGCGCCCAGCAATTTGCAATGAAAGCTTACCATAGTCACTGTTCGAACAGTAGCCTAATGTTAATCTGAAGGGCGGGGGTTTATTTTGGCACAAGTATTGCTCATCAGTCTGAGTGTTCTGCCCTATATGTTGGAGATCCAGAGATCCTAGTTTGCAACTGGGTCATATTACTTCATTAAAATGTTATTGATTGTATATACACATGTAAATATCACAAGTGTATTGATGAATTCTGTAGACTAGCAGCTTGTGATTTAAGAAATAAACAGCAATTGGTTGCCTGTTGTCGTTGAATAAACCGTTGAGACGCATCTTCGCCTAGCCCGTTATTTTACCAAATTTAGAATTGAGGCGGTTTATGATCAACGATAGGCTGTCAATTGTTGTTTATTCCTGTAACAGATAGGTCTTGCATCATTATGTAATAAACACTCGAATGATGGACGACATGTTGGTAACACAAAAACCTGTGTTTGTACTCATTCAGTCATCTCCGAATACGACAATTTGACAAAATTGTCATGGTAGGCATTGGGATCCTCAATGAATTCGGAGACGGAGAGAATTGGACAGAATTTGCGGCAAAGCAACGTGCAGTACTACTTACTGTGTGTGGGACAAAAACATACAGTTTGATTAAAAGTCTACTCTCGCCAACTAAGCCGACCGAGAAGTCGTACAAGGAACTTGTTCAGTTAATAAAGGATCATCAACAACCAAAGGCGAGTATCATAGTTAGCCGGTATAAGTTTCATACATGTTTTCGTGAACCAAATCAGACTGTTTCTGAGTATGTAGCGATATTGCGTGGTTTAGCAGAACCGTGTGATTTCGGGGATGTGCTAGGCGATATGTTACGTGATAGGCTAGTCATCGGGATTAATGATGATAGAATACAGCGTAGACTATTATCTGAAGCCACGTTAACCTACAAACGAACAATCGAAATAGCGCAATCAATGCAAGTAGCAGCCCAGAACCTACATGATTTGTCAAATCAAAATGTCTTGAAATCAAGCCCAACGGGACTGAATAAGCTCTGGTCACCGAAGGCGGTAAAAATGCAGGCCAACACAAACAATAAATGGTCTCACGTTAGTAATAGAAACGCTACCCCGTCAAAAGCAGCATGTTATCGTTGTCTTGGGACAGATCATCATGCAATAAACTGTCCGTTTCGCGAGGCTGAATGTTATTACTGTCGAAAGAAAGGACACATTAAGAAAGCATGTCGCATGAAATTGAAAAATGAGGAGAGCGAAAATTCAAAACAAGCAACACACGTTCTAAACGAGCTACCAGCTGAAGCCAGTGTGGACACATATAGTTTGTTTTACAGTTCATCAAGTAATGCTCCTATCACTGTGGATGTGGAAATAAATGGTGCTTCCCTTACTATGGAATTAGATACAGGGGCTGGTATGTCCGTGATCAGTCAAGATACTTTTAATGGACTCTGGGATAAAAACAAACCAGAATTGAAGCCAACGAAGACCAAACTTCGCACATATACAGGGGAGTCCGTAGATATCTTTGGTCAGATTGAGGTTACAGTTCGCTATGGAAACAACAGTAGTCAGTTACCATTACTGGTAGTTACAGGTAAAGGGCCTTCACTTTTCGGTCGTTCCTGGTTGAAAAAAATTCCAATAAATTGGCAGGAAGTTCACAAATTTTCTGATGAACAACTCCCACAATTCATTCTAGAAAAGCATCCAGAATTATTCAGTGAGGGCATTGGTACGTACAAGGGGCCAAAGGCAAACATCTATGTGGATCCAGAGGCTCAACCCAAATTCTACAAGGCCCGTTCAGTTCCTTTTATGCTTAAGGGGAAAATTGAATGCGAATTAGATCGACTTCAGAGGGAAGGCATAATTAGTCCAGTGGAACATAGCGAGTGGGCATGTCCCATAGTCCCAGTCATCAAGTCAGGAGGAGAAAGTGTTCGTATCTGTGGTGATTACAAGATTACAGTAAACCAAGTTTCATCACTAGATCGCTATCCTGTTCCTAAGGTGGATGACCTCTTAGCGTCACTCGCAGGCGGTAAAGTTTTTACAAAACTAGATTTGTCAAATGCATATTTACAAATGGAGTTAAACGAAGACTCGAAAGTATTCACCACCATCAATACTCATAAAGGATTATTCAGATACAATAGGATACCTTTTGGCATTAAGTCGGCACCCGGGATTTTCCAGAGACAAATGGAAAACCTATTGAAGGGGATTCCCCACACTACCGTGTTTCTTGACGATATCCTGGTCACCGGTACCACAAATGCAGAACATTTAGCTAACCTTGACAAAGTTGTGGAGAGACTTGCTAGTCATGGCCTTAAGTTAAACGCTAGTAAGTGTGTGTTTGGGGTACCTGAAGTAGTATACCTAGGGAGGAGAATCAGTGAAAGGGGGGTATGTCCCATTGAGGATAAAGTAAAGGCGGTTAAGGAGGCCCCAGCTCCAGAAAATGTTTCCCAGTTGAGGGCATTCTTAGGTATGTTAAACCATTATGCAAATTTTCTACATGATATTGCCACTGTAACTGAGCCACTAAATAGGCTGTTAAGGAAAGATACCAAGTGGTCATGGGGGGAAAAGGAACAAAAGGCATTTGACAAAGCTAAGGATAATTTGTGCGTTGAAACATTGCTGGTTCACTTTGATAATACCAGAAAAGTGGTGTTGTCCTGTGATGCATCTAGTTTCGGTATCTCGGCAGTCTTGGCTCACGTCAATGCTGATGGTTCAGAACATCCTATCGCGTATGCATCACGCACGCTGTCAAAAGCTGAACGTAATTATAGTATGGTAGAGAAGGAGGGATTAGCGTGTGTTTTTGGGGTAACAAAATTCCATCAATATTTGTATGGGATCCATTTCACCCTTGTCTCAGATCACAAACCATTACTCAGATTATTCAATGAAGCAAAGGGCATTCCGTCCATGGCTTCAGGCCGTATTCAACGGTGGGCTTTAACGCTCTCAGCATATGATTATGAGATTCAGTTCAGGCCAGGGAGACAGAACTGCAGTGCAGATGCACTGAGTCGTCTGCCATTGCCACATGGAGAATCAGAAACACCAACCCCAGGTGATAATGTTCTTCTTATGGAATGTATCAATGATGGTATGTCACCAGACCCATTTCTGTCACATATCAGACATTGTATTCTGACCGGTGCATTCAGTGAACCGGTGGAGAAAACCAAATGTTCACAGAGTTTCAGGTTTATGAGAGACGGAGAGACGAATTAAGTAGTGTTCAAGATGGTTGTGTTTTGTGGGGATCGAGGATAGTAATTCCACCTCAGGGCAGGGAGAGAATAATCAATGAATTATGGGGAAGTAGGGGATATGTCTGGTGGCCTAGTATTGATAATGACGTACAAACACGTGTTGAATCATGTATTACATGTCAGGTAAATCGAACGATGCCAGCTGAGGCACCACTCAGTGTGTGGAATTGGCCAGACAGGCCTTGGTCCCGTATTCATTTGGATTTCGCGGGTCCTTTTATGGGGAAGTGTTCCTCATTGTTGTAGACGCACATACAAAAGGGGTAAGAGGTTGAAATTATGTAATCTATTACGGCTGAAGTAACAACTGAGAACTTAGCCCAGATGTTTATTCTACACCTGTGTTGCGACGTTCTAAACGTGCACCCAAGCCACGAAACAGACTGATCTGTAAGAAGCTCAAGTGAAATGCTTCATGTTTTATTTTGTTGTTGTATATATTCTGGTTATTCTGAGTGGCATGGAACCTCAAAATTAATCCTGGTACTTTTATTAGCTAAGTTGTTTTGGGAAATTATTAGTCAGCTTGAGAGGGGGAGTGTAACAGATAGGTCTTGCATCATAAGTATTATATGAGCTTCAATATATTGCTGACGCTGTGACTAGCTTCAACTCAGCTGTAGCAATTGGAATAAAGACTCGAATGCTGGACGCCATGTTGGTAACACCAAAACTTGTGTTTGTTCTCATTCAGTCATATTCGAATACGACAACGATAAAGGCAGTGCTTATGTTGTATTAACGGGAACCTCCCTCACGTCATCAAAACCCTGCTGAATTGGCATCAATTCCAATTT
>JAODAF010131797.1:0-10453 GCA_027574765.1 Molpadia intermedia | reverse complement strand
GAATTTCTTGTAAATCGGCAGTGGGGGTCACGTACGTGTTTTTCGGCCCCGCCACTTACGTCACAGGGGTGGAGTGGGCGGGAGAGAGGTTCACATGTTGACTTTCTTTAAACTTCACTTGACTTAAGTCATACATTTACTAATTACGTCATGGCTAATTTATTTCCTAGACGAAGGGAAGGATATGCAAAACAATACATCAATATTACTATTGCGTAATCCCGCAAACCGATTAACTGTGAATCGCCACGTGAATTGCTGCGCCCGGCCTCTGGTTTTAAAGAGGAGCTACTCAAAAAACAATACTAACCTCCTTAACGATTCCATTATACCGACTAGACAGTCGGTGAAGGGCAGTACAGCTCGAAACTAAAGTAGTAGGCTCGCAGGGAAAGGTACACCTATTTCTATGACGTCATCAACATCCTACGAATGCCGCCATGGGCCATGCTATTTTGCGATATCCGTTTTTTCACTCTCGTTACTGTTTGAAGGGGTAAGGTGGAGCAAATCACAAATAATATCACCAAGGGAACCAATTACGCTAAGCAATTATTTTATAAAATACAAAGACGTTATATGATGTCTAATTTGCCTTGGCTACCAAACACTATTGCATGTAGTTGGCTAGACTATCGAGTTTGAACTTGCCTTACATAATCGTAACATGACTACAATACATCATCAACTGTGTTACATTACATTGAAGCAGAAAGTATTGTTGAACACACTACTCATCTGATTTACAGATACGCACGACAGCTTTATAGTTATTTTACACACGCATACATGCAACTATCATATAACCTCATGCGACCTCGACGGCAGTGATAATTATTGAAATCAATTTAAGATTCTTCGTGAAAGAAATAGAACGTTTAGTGATTTATATTTCCTTTTGGCAATCCTTGTGTTTGGGAAAACACTCGTGACCTTTAAATATTGTCTCAAATCCCAATCTTCTTGTAAAATAAACCTTGATATTCTCCCTCCTTCAGAGAAAGAAACTCGTAACATTGATTTAGGGGTACGCTAAGGGGAATATTTGTTAAGTCGACCTTAAAGTCAACGAGGCTCAAAAGAGACAAGTTTATCAATAAAGCTATTCTGTTCTGACGAGATTTTTCATTTTTTAGCATTTTCTAAGATTCTCAATTTCCAGTTGTCTCTCAAACCCATTCCCATATCTATATGTTATATAAGATGGATAAGATGTGTCATGTGCGCATGTTCACAAGAATTCGTTGCCTCAACTATGAGCTAAAAATAGAAACAGAAAAAGGAGAATGCTAACAAATAGGAACAAGGTAGCAAAATACGCTATGTAATTCAAAACACCACATAGGAACGGAACATGAAGAACACTAACATATACTAACAACGCCTGGTCACTGGTGTATGTTGGGGGTGTAACTTATAAGGGTAACTTTTAGGGGCGGCTCTAATGTTTGACGAAAGGGGTGCTGGTTGTGATGGCTAGCGCCGAAGAAACGAAGCCCGCGACGGGGGGGGGGGGGGGGGGTTGGTCCTAATTAAAGTTAAACACCGTTAGATACGATTTCTGGCATTAGACAGCCGAAAATAGACCACAGAAAAACATTTTTAAATCAGCGCATGCTTTGTACATTAAGTCATATAATTACATCTTACTATAGAATTCATCATTATAAATAATGAAAACTTTAATAAGCTTAATTCTCTTCGAAATCAACATAGCCTATATACAATTTCGATTTATGTTAATTTCAAGGCTATCATGAGACGTTTTAATATTTATTTCCAACTTCCAAAAGACTGAAATGTCAAATTTAAAAATAGACGCAAATTATGTGATGCCTAGTAGTCTAGTTATTACATAATTAGATGACTCGAGCATGCATATATTTCCATTTTCGAAACGATGGAATGTCAAATTTGAGGGAAAATATAGAGCCGACAACATTATTGACTCGCATATGAACGTCATGAATGCAATACTTTTTATTTGTATGACAAGAAACTCTGAAATTGTCGCCGAAGAAAAACATTTGCAGCAAAAGCGTTGGCTGTTAGAACCGCAAGACATTAAATATAAAATTGTTTAGTAAATATAAGAGACTGTATTAAGCATTTATTGGCGTTAGATTGAAACAATTGATAGACTATTTCCTTTACAGGAAATTTGAATGTTACCATAAACCATTGACCTTAGTTAAAATATATACGTCCCATAAAAACGTTGATACATCAATCAGCATCTTGATGTGTTTCATCTCTGTGACATTCGGCTCAAAATATATCGAGGCGTAAACGTAGAGCAGCTCGTCGAAGTGATATTCGACTATGAATATCTGCATAACAGTTATTGAAGCTGATCAGTGTAACACATAATGTTGCCTATAAATGAGGGTATCTTTCTCAATATCAGAATATTAATATCTGCACAGCAGCTCATTTATTATTAATCAGGTTAGAAATGCAGCCCAGAATGCTGCTTACATCTGATGGTTTATTAATGATTACGAGAATATGAAGATTAGTCTGCAGTTATTGGAACTGATAACCAGGTTAGAAATACAACCGTAATAATGTTGTTTATATATTATATTATCAGACTATATGAACATCTGTATAATAGCTCAGTGAGATGATAATCAGTTATAAATACAACCCAGAATGCTACCGTTCTCATACCCAGAATATTATGATCTATACAACAGCTAATTGAACTGTTAATCAGGTTAGAAATGCAACCCAGGTCATTGCTTATATCTGATGATATCCTTCTGATTCTGAATCTATGATCTAGGTCCAGTAAGATGATAATCGGGTTATATTGAGGTGACACGTGACATGACATGTGACATGATGACATGGGGTGACATACATGTTAGAAATAATACACGGTAGAGATGTAACCCTGAATGTTCTATGTATCTGATGGTATTTATCAGACTCCGTACATGCTAACTTTTCAGTAGTACATTCGAGACATATTCTGCATGGTCAAGGAAAATAGATATTACAATTAGGAATTAGCTTCAGAAGCCTAATTCTTGTTATTATTAAACAATGATGATCAATATAAAAGGAACGATTTTTCTCAATCATTCTATATAAGTTAGAAACAAACGTAATTGTTTATCTTTTCTTTATTTGAAACTAGAATCAAGCTCAATGAGTTGCCCCATTATGCCCCATAAGGTTTCAAAGGATTCTACACGATTTCACAGTTTCATAGATTTTTCGAACATTTCAAAATACATTTAAATTTGGAAACATTACAATGGAGAGCTTCATATTCGGTTCAAATGTTATCAAATATCATTAGGAACAATAATTCAGTATTCGCTCAATAAGACTATTGAATCCATCTTCTGATCGCTTTTAAAACTACCCAATCTTTAGTAATTAATACGCAGCCCAAAGAAAGCACGTTACATAGGTGAAAATACTTTGTACGGGAAACAATCCAAAGAGTACGATGACAACATACGTCCCCAAAGGGCATAACAATGACCCACTATGATCCGCAATGCATCGGGACCCACCCTAAGCGTTTTACTTTAGTTTGTGGACCATGGTGGATTATATGGTTGCAGAATCCGATACATGTCGTGTGGTCAGGGTAGGTTTCTAGCTGCGTGTGGTGCCATATTTTATGTTTATAGTCATAAACAATGATTTTCTGGTCAACCCTATTCGAGGGTCATGACCCTCGTTGGATCACCTAAAATAGGACAGACACGCACAATCCCCAGGTTTCTAATGCAACTACTGCATGAAACCAATCACTGACCCAGCGATTAGCTATATACTGACAAACTGTGTTAAGTCGAACAGAAATTCTTGTTTCACAGTCGTAGCCAGAAAGCGTGCAAACATATTTGTTAGCTTAAAAATATATCTAAGCATACATGCAATATTATTGAATCAATAATATCACCTAAAGGTGTTTAGAATACAAAGATATTAGGCACTGTGAGAATTGATTGCAAATTAAATAAAAAATACTTACCTATGCTAGACTCATACTCTCCGATGAACCGTCGGGTGAGGAATCTGACGGTAATTGCTGTTAAGAAATAAAACAATGAAATTATAATTACCATGGCAACTGATATGCTTTGAAGATTGGTATTCAATTACATTTAATTGTGTAGTTTGGTCTTCTGTAATTGCGGGTACATTTAATTTGTACTGTTTTTTGCAATTAAGCTTGCAGGTGTTTTCTTAAACTTTAATTAACAGAAATACAATCAGACATAGATACAATATATCAGACATATTGATGGATATAATGATAGCATGACATATAGAACGCCGAAAATACAGACAACGAGCAAATACATATTATAGACTATCAGGCCTTTTGTAATTTATGTATAGAATTTGCTTCCATTTTCTTCATTAAGTTAATTCAAACTAAAAGAGCCCATTCTTTTGTACATTATCGTAGTTACACGTACACATAATAATTGTTATACCACTAATATTGTAAGTGAGTGAGACATCAATATCGGTAACTGCGAACTAGTTCATTTCAGCTTGTGCATATGTTCACATATACTTGTTCAACTCACCACATCGTGACGACGTAGTCGAAGTAGTCTTGATCACATAAATTCGATCGAAATTAAACTCTTGAACGACCTATATGCATTCATCCTACAATTGTTTTAAATGATGAATTCTGTCTTTTTACTTTATTGTTTTAAATATTTTGCAATATATTTACTAACACATGCTTTTAGTAACCTATCAAATTCCAAGTGGATTTCGTTTTGTTCAATATGGGCCCTTCAGGGGAAGAGTGTTATTTTTTACCAAGTCGTCATAATGACGTATCGATTAAATAAACGTATTACTTTTAACTTGGAATAATGCTTCGGGAGTTCGTAGAGCTATGACAGACGGTTATAATATTGAGAAAATAGCCATGTAAAATATTATATTCGAAAGAAAAATGAAAGAAAGTAATATATGATTGATGACAAAGAACTTTACAAAGAGGAAGACAAGGTTCGGTAAGGCTAAATTATTTTCTTGTCATTATTTTTACATAATATTATTCTCAATGAGTTGTAAGTATAACTGTACAACATTTTGCGTCCAGTGTATTGCTACAGGTCTATAATTGACCCGCCTTGCTTACTAGTTCCAACAATTACCACGTGCTGTTTATTCACGTTTCTTTAATTACCATTTGGCCTTGCCATTGTAACAAAGCTGTACGAGGTAACTGCGTATAAAATTATCTGTGTATCTTAAAGCGGTGTATTGGGGTAAGTGCAACGCAGAATGCTGTTCCATTCCAGGAATATCTCTTTAATTACATAGTTATGTTGATGTGGTTGATGTAAGAAATTCGGCTTATTCCATACTAACGTAATATTGTAATCAGGATATTACATACGGTATGAAGCATTATTTCAAAGTAAATACTACATCAGACGATTTATTTTTAATCTAAATCAGGTTGTCTTCACGACACACGGCTAACTTGTTCACCTTCGTAGCATGACTAGCACTGTCTACGTCATGACTGGCTGCATAAAGGGGACATGTTAATGCTATACATTTGTCATTAAAGTTGGATTTCCGGTTCCTGTCATACCGTACATTTCGTGGTAACAAAATTAAAATGATCGGAAAATTCAAAATGACATAAATTTGTTTGTGATGTCGACGTCACATGCTACGGCGCTCTCTAGTTAACACCCAACCTCTTTGCATACTCAAGAGAAATTAACGGTCATCATGATGTGATCTATTTGGCAAGTAAACAGCACATCTTATGATGTTTTCTTTATGATTATCTCGAAAAGTAATATCGCGACTTTATGATGTCGTCAATTATCTCGATATACATCACGACTTTAATCTAGCTCATCATGAAGACATCATTAAGGTATGATATTTGTTTGCGATAATTTATTTCACCATTTCGAAATTATTTAGTTGTGATGTCCACTGGTGTATAATTTATCGCACATGATATCATGAAGTCGTGATGCTCTCTTGTCGGTTAAAGTTATCTTACCATAATGATAGATAATATCAATTTATTTCACAGGACGGCGTCATGAAGTCGTGATCTACTCTTGTGGATATACATTATCTCATCATGGCGGCATAATAAAGTCTTGATGTCCACTTAATAATTCAGATAATTTACATTTCTTTATAAAGAGGAATAGATGCCATCTACAGAGCAACGTAACATCCAACCTGGTTCTCAGACAGTCAGAGGGATTTTTATCAAGGACGTAGCATTCCCAAACTGTCACTTGATAACAACTTTAAAACCTTTAAAATTCATGGTTTTCTTTAATTCATATGACGGGAGAGTAACTACCGTCTGGCATCTAGAACCAAGACGAAAGAACATCGTCCTTCCGGGGTAATCGCTTATTGTTTATACAATATCACTTAGAAAAAGGTCCGAGGCGTAGAATTCGAAAACAGTTTTTTTAAATGAAAAAGGAGAAAAGAAACCTGCTTGAGGAGTTTTTTTCGTAAAAGAGAGAAAACAACCCTTAGCGCCAGGTGTTGAAACGTTAACCATCTCCAGTTTAGACCTAATAAAAAGAGGCCTGTATATTTTAAGATACTATTTAATCTGGGTAAAATGCTCTCATGACTTTCAGCCTGTCTTTTCTGATTGGTTGATAGAAATGATCCATCATGGTGTTGCCAGATGATAAAAACACTCTTACATTAATAATTCTTGCGTTGATGGGAAGAGCCCTTGCTAGAAGACTGGTACCACAATTCAGTGGCGTAGATTTTTTTTTTAATAATAGAAAAAAAAATATATGGGTTATTGTGAGACCTACAGGAAAACATATTTTCGGTATGGGTTCAAGCATGGCGTTACTGGATCGGATTCTTGTGCTTCCTACTTGCACTGACGAAAATACAACTAAGATATGAGAGTCCGTGCAGGAGGCGAGCATATATTTATGCCAAGCGGTCAATACACTTCCATTCAGGGTATAGATTTGAGTTTTAATGTAAGTTTAAAATATATTCGTTCATCTCCTAAAGTGCAACACGTTGGCTCAATCCCGGGCATACTGATAAAGAAACTTATTTTAAGGAGACGATTAAATTGTGGCATACCTCTCTAAGTTCCACGTTTAAAATATCAAATCCTTTTTGCTCGAAAAGTTCGAATGTTTTGGCTCAATGTCTTTTCTGTTTTAGTATTGTGGCAATTTTCTCTTCCACGCCTGGATCCGTTCCGGTTTGAAGCTAATGTGTACCGTATTACCTTCTCAGAATAACAAATTATATGGATTGCATTGGTCACATTTCTGATAGTCACTAATTCGATTTAACAACTTTTAAAACTGACAAAACATTTCTGATATCATTGTAAATAGAGGTACCCCAATTATTGCTACCCAAGATAGGTAAATCTGTCAACGTATCTGAGGCAAATTAAACAAACTTTTCATGTGCTATATGTAAGATAGTTTGGTAGTTGGATATGTGTTGGTAGGAAGGGTAACTCTAATTGCTAATATGCATATTATTTGTCTACGTCATATGCTTGTCTAACAGGTATAAGGAACAAGTCTGCATTTGATACAAACATGCAAATTCAACCGAAGCATTGGAGATAATTTAAAATTTTGGTTGATTTTGTAACCGGCGGAAGTGAGCAGGACACTCTCTGAAAGCGAGCGAATTTAAGTTTATTTGTTAGTTAATTCACATCTTACTCTACTATACTTGCGATGGGTATATCGAAAATTCAAACAGTGGGTCAAATTTGTTATTATATTGTTCTCGGAGAGTATAAAGAGAACCACAAAAGCCGTGGTAGTAGAATGGTACTTCTGATGACTATACCCGCGGTCTGCCACTGGAAGGTACATCTCGCTATAACGGAAAAGTCAGTCACTTTTATCAGCATTTTTTACTATTATCAATTTTAATAGTTGTGGGTGGGGTTGGCACGTTTCCGTGCGTCCCGCTTCCTGCATCATTGGCCGACGGTGCCGTGTTCTGAAATCCTCGTGCATTACTGCACGGAATATGGGATAGCTGCAATGTTACGACTGTGTCGATGACCTTGTTTCGTTTCGGGGTGAGTTCAGCTTGCCGCAAATTGAGTTCGTTTTCGCAAAAATAAATTGATGTTAATCCCTTGGTACCGCAAAATTAGGACATGACGGAGTTTGTGTGAACGACCTATGAAACATATAACATTTTAGCGCGAAAAGCAGGACGGTTTGTATTAGAAAGACAAAATTATATGTCTATGCTAGACAATAAATGTGATCCTGGACTTGTCGCGAAAGATGAGACGGTCGATCGGTAGTAATTGCTAGAAAAAGGAAACTTTTACTTTAGGATAAAACGTGAAATATTATCCCGGAGACGAAATCCAATCACGTGGTTGTCAATGAGTCATAGTTAAAATGACTGGATGCCCTTTTTGCTAATAAATAAATTGAACATGGAATAATTGGTGTGTTGTATTGTTAAATTCAATGGTGGTAATTAGTGAGGTGTCTCCCACATATGAAGAATGGTTGTTGTTTCGTGAAATTCCCCTTTAATTCAGTTTTGTATGACGGTTTGTGAAATAAACATTAGCAGACGACACTGTTCTAAATCTGTTTAAATCTAAATTGCCAGAGAGAATCAACGTTTAGTTTACAAACGTGGTGAGATTTCAGTTACGAATTTGGTTATTTTTCAAAATACCTTATTACCACATTAATAAAACTATATGTTTAATATAATAATTGTTTTATAGGTACGAGCGTTCGGGTGGGAATGGGAAGAATCGACCGAAAGAATCTCCACTTTCTCAACCAAAATTCAATTACAGCAACAACTACCGTAATTGTGTGAACTTCATCTACAGAGATTTTATGTATACCTAAGGTCAAGTAAGCCGGAAATTTTTGTTGGCATTTGCATCAATTGTAATCCTAAGCGATCGAACTTCCATGTAACCATGTCTGCTATATAGTCAACTATATATAGCCTATAAGTGACACATTTAGGTATAGTCTTATTTATGTTTACGTAGAATGTATGACGGTGAAGGGAAACTTTAACCAGTTAAGAGCGAGATTGCCTCAGATTGCCTTAGATCGTTCCAACAAAGGTTCAGTATTAAACAAAAACATCAAACAAAGTCCAAAAGTTTACCAGTGGGACAGTTTGGCTGCGCCTTAACCCCTATCCTGCGGGTGGCACATTTATCGCCCACGCAAAAGTCTAGCTCCTAGCGGGCGGCATATTTATCGCCCAGCTGAAGGCTGTCGGAACTTGCGCGATTTGAAACGATGAAAGTGTCTGCAATTTGAAATGTGTTGTGCTCAACATAAGACAAAGTCTAGCATTATACCACTTAACGCGCATACAATAAAATAACAGGTTATATAGTACTGTAACACATTTCTAACATTAGGATCAAATGACATATTAAAAGGTGTGTTACAATAACGATAACCTCCAGTAGTACGCGCAAGTTCGGGAAACGCGCGCGTACACAAACGCACATCAAGTACGGTAATATAAATACAGTTGTCCAAATTAACCTGAATTCCGATCGTCATTATAAACTACTTTATATATCGTATTATATGGATGCAATAAAATATGATTTTAACAGGAGAATATATATTCATTCTGATTCAAAAGGTTGTAGAACAGATTGTTTCGGATATTTCCTGCCATTTCGAAGTAAATTTTATTTATAAATGTGCTGTTCAGATTTAGTTGAACACATTGCAGCATATCGACGTTCTAAACTTACTCCAGTTTTGCTTCACAATAACGTTCGTGCCCTTTGATATAATTACATTAATAAAACATCTATATTGGATAGAATTTCTCACGAACACATTCATAAAATATACATTCTGATTGGATACATGGATGCCTGGTCAACTTATTTGATTAGCAGAAGACAAGTATCAGTAAACTCAATAAACAAGAGCGTTGTGACTGCAGAACGTTCCATAACTTGCCGTACTAGGTTAGAGGAAGGTATCATATTTGCGCTCAGCGTTGCGCTGATTGGTCACACGGAATATTGTACACAACTTTAAGTTTTTTAAGTATTTTTCTCTAAATAAAAGGATTCTACAAGTAGGGCCTGTGTATGATATGATGATTGTTACATTATTACTCAATAACCAGCAGAAGATATATCGTGCGGAGGTATAAGTGAACAATACCACACGACAGTTTGTATGCAATACCAGGGCGCGCAAATTAGTTGGGGTTCTTTACCATACTAACAACGTTAAGCAGTGTAATGTTATTGTGTAAACAACACATATCACACGCATGCATTTGCATATTAGGTGTCGAAAGTTCTTGTTTACATTCTGTGAAACATTAGTTAATAACTCAGTAAACTATCAGATATCGACACAGCCTACCGTTAAAAGTCTGCAGCATTGTAAAGCCTTCTGATCAATGATAAATATGGTAGTGTCAC
>JAODAF010131686.1:0-10453 GCA_027574765.1 Molpadia intermedia | reverse complement strand
GGAAAATTTTGGTCTTTGACCCTCACAAAAAATGTCTAGCTACGCCACTGTGTAAATGTGGTAAGTGAACGTTTTGAAACATAACGGCCATGTGATCCAAGGTCACCAAAAGTAAATTATTAGTAGTCAAAAACTAGTATTTTGACAATATAACAATAACGAAATGTCCGTTATGGTTGGGACCTTTTTTGGTTGACCCCTGTGCGCCCTTCGTGTGAGGATGGTCGTACAGATTTGATGTGTTGTTTTTTTGAATCAGCATTTCAAACTAAGTTTGCATGTTCTGATATATGATAGAGCTCCCGCTTTAATCTGATACCTGGTTCTCCATTTATGATGGACGAAATGGTGGGCCAAAAGTTGAGTTTGCGACATTTTCTTCACCAAAAATCCGACACGGTTGATATTTTGAGATAGTTTGTTGTTATATATATGTTGGATGATAGTGGGTACACGTGGGCCCAAACATATTGGGCCAATTTGTTTTATTTTTTCAGTGATGACATATAACACATCATTTAAATTGTAATATTCCTCTAAGCAAGGAACCATGGTGCCGAGCTCTTGTTACAAACTTTGATTTCGATAATTTAAAATACCGCCACTTGTGTGATTGATAGCGTCAGGGGTAGTTTGGAGGCTGCATGTAGTCCGGCGTATGACTTCGTATAATATATATATATATATATATTGTATTTACGTAGGACGTTGAATACACTAGTACAATTTTTGTTGCACTGAGTTGTTTTCTGTTTCAGGCTCGTCGAGTCGGCGGTTTTTTTATTGTGAACATCATCGGCTTCCTCATCCTCGTCCTGCGACACGGGGTCGGCAATAGCCACACCCGTTTCTTTCTTTCTTTCAGCAACCGGCCAAAGGCGGCCCTAAACCAAGCGGCCCGGGCGGCGATCGCCACATCGCCACAACACCCAGTCCGCCTCTGCACACACATTTAATTTGTTAAATGCATATGATCCTTCACTTTCTGCAAGGACCAAATTATCATACGGGAAAATATATTTGGGTCAAAGTTTGAACCAATTATCGGTGCACATCTCATGGAAGTAACAATATACAAGAGAAGACAAAATACAATGTTAAGTACTCTTTTGTTCATGATTTTAAAAGTTGTTGTTTATATTTTAGTAACCTATACTTCTGAGAACCTACTTCTGAGAAGAAAAAAATACACCGATAGTTTCGCTTACGCTAATACTCTATACTACACAGTTCCCATTCACAGTAATACCCATTTTCCGATGCTATCAAAATATGAGCAAGATTTTAACTCGCATAAATTGTGACTTTTTTGCTCTAATCATGTCGGTGTAAAGGGCGATATCGCACTGTGTATTTCTACTCAAAACATACAGGGTGCAGTGAAGAAAAGTATCCTTACTTCCTGTATCAAAGACGAAACTTCTTTCTACCCTTACAGGTACCGTGGCAGGTTCACATTACAGTCATGCCGGTGGAGCCGCTGACTACCTGTGTTTGTCCAATGATCCTGTCTTTGACAGACCTACAACAGGGTTTCAACACGGAGCTTACCTCTACGGTACAGAGTACGAGATTGCAGGCTCGCCCATTCATAATTTTGAAGCACCGTGCGCTGTGTGTGTAGCGCCATCGAAGTCGGTCACTTTAATGGTGCCTGGACGAAATGAATGCCCCGGGAGTTCGACCGATGGGAGAAGTGAGTAAAATAGCATTGCTGAAGGCTAAAATTGTACACCAAATGTACTGGAAGAGGGATGGCGGAAGTAGCTTTTGTGTCTTGCCTCTTTAAAGAGGTCATGAAATGATTTTACATAATCTATAGATGTATAGAGTAGACTTTCAGTTATATACACTGATACCAATTTTATGGAAAGCTTCCCACGCTGAGAAATCGTCCTCCAAAGTTTGTGTCTTAAAGGCTATTTGGCTTCTGTTGACCTTTCCATGCCATATATTGCAATTTTTACAAATAGTTGTACTACACTGTTTTTCAATTAGCTAACAATAATTATGGACAGTGGGATATATATGGCGAGAGGCTGTAGTCCACCCGTCCCCACATTACTGCCGCCACCGATGATTTCAATATTCCTACTGTGCAGAGATAACAAGGGTAATCTAAATTAAGGTCGCTTTAAATACATTCAACTAACTGAAATTCAATATTACCGGTAAAGGAAGGAAATATTTGAAGAAAGTGAGACAAATATATACAGTTCAACGATAATCTGGCCCAGAAGGAAAAATAATATCAGTAGATACAATTACACAATGAGTATTTAACCCCCATGATCTATATATATGCAGCGTGCCCTGGGAACAATTACGAAGTTGTGTGTCAGTTGGAACCGTTTAGGAAACCGCGTATTTGCAGAAAAAAATGAAAATGTTCTAACTGACTAATATGGCAGACTGAGCAATCTTGCAGTACTGTCAATAGAGAGCCAACATGTTGAGAAATTAGACTTGGATCTGTTTGGAGACAGAAATAAAAGGATAGGTATGATCTGAAGTAGCCTTATAGTAATGGGAGTCAATTTCTATTACAAATTTATCTTTTTTTTTGCTAATGAGAGTAAACTGGAAGTCAAATGAGTTTAGAGAGAGTCAACTGGATGGGCACATAGGGCTCTCCATAAAATCTTGAAAAAATGAAAACACAAACTTGAAAAAAAAAATCTTGAGGACTATGTAAGCAAGAGAGAACGCGGAAATCAAAAACTACTACATAGAGAGGGCTAAACGCGATGAAAAGCTGATAAGGACAAAGTTTAACTGAGGAACTCTCGGACAACCCTGGCTTCAGAATCATATTTCCTTATAAACGATATCACGCAAAGTGACTTGAAAGAGAAACAAAATCATTTGTAAAAAGTAAGAGATCTTTATCAGCAAGGAACTAAATTACGTTTTACTGGAGGCCAATAGAGATATGGAGATGGACGGTCATATAATTTCAACTAGTAACCTAGCTATACTCTTATTTACAATCAAATACAACTACAACCCAGTTAATTTTTTAATGGAAATCCCAAATTATATTTGGTAACTATGTTATTTTCATAATCCATTATATACTTATTGTACATCAAAGATGATTGTATATTCCTAGAATCATTAATATGTTTTTAATTATGCCCATTACAGCCATGTACGCCCATGCACCCCAGGGGGTATATCAATAGAAGGCCTAATCAAAGAGCAATTGCCCTCTTTCTGGATCATTTATCCTGTTGGTTTTACTTGTTTTTTCTGTTGTTGCTTAATGCTCCATTTCAAAATACACTAAATTTTATGAGAAAAAGGTATCATATTCATGTCATTATGTCGTCTAAGAAACCCTACTTTCTTTTACTCTTCTTTAAAATACACTACGCCATAACAAATCTAATGATTAGATCGTACAATGTACGGGGTTTAAGGCAAAAAAGAAAAGGCGACAGGTATTTACATTGTTGCATAGACACAATCGGGATATTTTCTTGATCCAAGAAACCCATAGTATACATAAGGCAGATTATCTTTAACCATGGTTCTACTTCCAGTCGGTGCGTTTGTTTTGTATTCAATTCTAGACTTCACAAATCAGAAATCAGTCCAATGCAACAACAAAAACCGATACTGAAGGTTGATAACTTCTAACCAGTAACATGTATTCGTATATAACACTCAATATCCCACCAAAAGATGAACAGCATGATATGTAATCATTTAATTTTAATAGGTAATCATTGAATTTCTATATCAATATTACAATAATTTTAATTTTAATGTATTTCCAACGTCGTGTTTTTTACCATGATATAAATAAAAAGTTTTTTCTGCATAAATTAACCAGAATGCAAGAATGCTATGAGGTTTGGATGGCAAAATATTCTAAAAATTTCTTTGTAAAGTGATGTTTCACATACATATGTCTACATACATATTAGCCAGCTAGCCATTGGTAAGTTCTGTAACACAATTGTATGGAATAAATGACTAGGAATGTTATACTGAAATAAATAATCTAGTACTGACTGAATGCTACTCGTATCATCACGGTCATCAGTTTTATGTGGAGAATTATTTTCATTGTACAGTGTTTTGTGGAGGACAGAACAGACTATTAATATTGCGTGATTCATTACATCCCAGATAGGCTACGACTCATGTGGCACATACATTCAAAAAGGGTCCTTAACTTTTTACTTCACCAGTTGGCCTGACTAGTTAGTTACAGTCTGCTAGCCTTTTCACTAGCTTACATTTGACTTTAAAATCACAGACAATTTAAACATCAAGATGAGTGAATAAAAATAACAAATAATGTTTGAATTTCTGGCATTTAACTTAAACATTTGAAGAAAGTCTTTCTAGCATATTTGTTAACACATTCTGGTCAATAATGACTCCTAAGCAACAGTGTGTTATATTTATATAGTGTTATATAATTTTTAATTTTAGCTGAATGCATTCTGACCATTATGTATAAAAACGTTCCCCAACCCCATTCACAACTTGTCCCAAAATAGCAACCATGTCGGACCTTTACTGAAAAAAGTCTCAAAATCAACATTTGACCCAATATTTGGCCCACCATGATTTGAGAACTGGGTGTCCGAATTAAGTTGACCCAATATTTGGCCCACCATAATTTGAGAACTGGGTGTCCGAATTATGCGGGGGTTGGCTCTTTCTATATCATTCTATATTCATATATCAAAATATTGACAAACGTTTTTTTCTTTGCCCATTTTCTCGCAAAATAAGCATATTTTTTTCTGATTTGACCTTGGGGTCAGTGTAGTTTGACATGCTGATTCCAAAAAACAAATCTGTATGACCATCCTAACTAAGCTATAAACCACCCAAAAAACTTTGACCTCTGATAACTCCGCATGCAAAGGTTGCACAGGGGTCAACCAATTGACATTTTTGATCGGAAGCTACATTTGAGATCCGAATATGGCATAAAAAATTAAATATCCCAAAAGGTCACCGGAGGTCAAAGGCCACCGGAAGTGGATCGACTATTGGATTACAATAGCATAACTCCCAACTCTAACGGACATTTTGTTCTCAAGTTATTGCCAAAATACTAATTTTTGACCACTAATTTACCTTTGACCTCAAAAACAGCAGGGTTCTTGTACGCAATATGAGGAACCTACATACAAATTATAAAGTCCATCCATATTGCACTTCTTGAGTATTCGTGTTTACAAGGTTTCAGCTTTTTACCTCTATTGACCTTTGACCTCTACCAAAAACAATAGTGTTCTTGTATGCAATATGAGGAACCAACATACCAAGTATAAAGTCTCTCCATGTTGCACTTCTTGAGCAAGGCGTCACGAACACACACATACACCAGCATGACTGAAAAGGGTACGATTATCATCGAAACCAAAAAACTGTGAAACATTCAATATGGCAGCCGAAAGAGCACTATGATGAAAGTAAATGGTGTTCATGGGCACTAGCCTAGATAAAACTATTTTCTGATGTTCTAATGCCCTGCATATGTCATATCCTAACTGAAATCAGTTTTTTCAAATTACCTTTCACCCCTACAAAAATAAACCAAATCACATTGCATGCTAAAAGATATATGTAACGTAACACCACTGTCCCTCCAACCATCCAAATTACATCCATGAATGTATGCAAGAGAAGAAACCCTTTAGTGACCTTATATTCCTGCATATATCTCTTATGGCCCACTATCGAAGGAACAACATGTCCAAGTGTGAAGTATATGGAATGTATATATAATTTCTTGGTGGTCTATTATTGGTAGGGGTGCACCGGAACTGGTTTCCGGCCGGAACCACAATTTTACTGAGTTCCGGTTCCGGACTGAAACCATTTAAAAATAACCGGCCGGAACTGTGAACTTGCTACATTTAATTTCAAAATTTATTGAAACTTAAGGAAAGGTTCCTGATATATTAACTGAATAAAAGTTACCATATTTTGCACACAAAATCAAATTGAAGCAAGCAGGATACAGTAAAATATCATCACATTGTTTACGTTTGCTTGAAAAAAGTGGAGAGAAGTTGGTCTGTAAATAGATTTTTCACAGTGTGGGAGGCATTGTGTTATAAAACTCGACATGTCATATAGGTTAACGCCCCACCCTATATATTCATGGTTAAAACAAGCCTAAATGCAACACTGTCCACATTTAAAGTGAACACAGAACACTACATCAAAACTAAATTTTGACACTTGAAGTTAACAACATAACACTATATGGGCATCCACAAATGTGTTGACAAAGAAGCAATCCTTCATATGCCAGGTGAAATACCTGACATATATACCCTATACACTTTGAAATTTAAAATATAAAATTTACCAATGAGCACATTCTTTTGGCAATCCTATGCCACTCTCGCTTCCTCCATCCATCATCTTGGGGTGGCTCCTGCTCTTCTGATCTCTTCTTATACACTGCCTTCTCATCTGGGGAAAGATTTCTCCATCTCTCCCCAAACAACCGCAACCTCTCTGCTCTCACAGTAATAGTTTTAAATTCTAAAATGAAGAGCAGAACATGCCATGTATTTATCAAGTCTAATATGTATACTAATGGGGCAGTTTCCCCAACCCCTTCTCCAAAATTTCGAAGAACTGACAAAATTAATGGGCTAATTAAAGTAACCCTATTATAATTTGAACATGGTGGGCTGTATGCACATGTATATACGAATATATTCAAGAAGTAGTATAATGATAGCAAAAAAATCAAACCCATTGAGCAGTGTAGCAATATAAGGTGACACATAAAAGTTCAGGATGAAGTTGAACTAACTGCACAATACACACACTTGAAGTTACTTTTCCATATTTTATACGTTTTGGTGAGTTGACTGGGACCAAATTAAGGAAATAAACTGACTGACATGGAGACCCCAATAGAGCATAGAAATGGGGATTTTGTGGAAAAAATTGGGGGAATGCTTCCCTGATGCGGCCTTCTCTGAATGTGCAGGCCCTATGAAAGTGCGGACCTGCAGCATTTGCTACTCTTGCTATGTCATGAAACCGATGTTATTTTTCCATGAACACATGCTTTCACTTAGAGTTGTGTTTTGGTTGTTTTTTAACCTGCAGGACTGTAAAAAATGTGCTCTGCTCAATTTGTTGTTTCATGTGACCACCACTAAGTAATATATCATAGGATATGATAGAGGCATGCAGGGAAAATCAATTGTCTTGAGCAACATAAAATGACATGCCGAGAGGACACCTTGACCTCTTTGCTGGGAAACTGACGTATACGTACCATCCTCCCTAGCTTTTTCCATACAAAACAAGGAATATGATGTCTTCCTTGGTCGAACCTTTCACTGGAGAAGGAAAAACAGATTTTCCTTTAAGTTATCAATTTATGAAAATAATATTGTACTCTTTGCAACATTTTTTACATTGTCCTGATTAACAACATAATGAAATTAGCACAATGTACAATGTACAATTTACCGTATCAACTTGGACATTGGATTAAATCTGTAATAAAACTACAGTACAAGTGGTGCAGTGGCTGATACCCTCAATGTTTATTGGTGTCTGAATGAAGTAGAAAATTTTAAAAGGTGATTTTGATTGGAGTGATTTCTCAATTGAAATGTTTTGAGCCTTACTTGTTATATAGTTATTATCTCTCTCAATAGTCAATATACACATATATAGTGGCAAATACTACACAGATACTAAGATTCACAGGCTCTCCACTATTTGACCAGTCTTTACTCTCAGAGCAAATACTCATCATTTCCTTCAAATAAATAATATGAAATGTTGATGGGGATGTGGCAGTTGTGTGGAAGCATTTAACAATACAAAAATCTAACAAAGTTGCCCTAGGGTGGGCAATCCTTCTCACTCAAGGGCCATACTGGGTTTTAGAAACTGGTTGAACTGTACAAATCATTCTAATTAATGGTATGACTTAAAATGCTCAATGGGCTAGACTAAATGGCCCAATGGGCTATATTATGTCAAACTGAAAAAAACTTTAACATAAACAGCCAGCTTGTCATGAATATGAAACGTACCTGTCTTTTCTTTGGGTGTTCACCGTTGCTCTCCATCCTATGGGAGGGAGGTCTGTGAAAAAAGAACATTGTATGTACTATTTGGTTGCAATATGTACAACTGTCCCAAACCTAATTAATACCAGTTTCTTTTAATGATGATCATATGAGCTGTAGGTCATTTAATAGAACTCAAATATGTGTCAATTGTTGGCCACCATACAAAAACAAAAACTGGTAATGCAGTAGGTAGTTCCTGACCCTAGTTTGATGATCAATGATAAAAAATTAAGCCTCAACACCATTATTTAATTTTGTGGCTAATGTGGCTTATTCTTTTAAACTAGCTCTAAAAGGGTTATCTTGAAGAAATTAGGGGAGCTAATTCCCCTGAAAACTACATGAATATATACATATTTAACTGTCTACATCATATGGCACTCAGTGGGCTGCACCTCCACCAGATGATGGGGCCTCCATCAAAAATTAAAATCTTCGTGATGAATCAAGATGAACCAAAAACATAATAAACTCACCAAAACTTACCTGGTTTGGGAATTTACGAGCGACGTACTTACCTCATATAATAATGTCTTGCATTGTGTACACTAATTTTTTACTTTCCGCTATTAACCGAGAAGTTTTCATCATTACAAATTAAATTTTCTTTCACCAAATCTGCATATCCCATCTTCCGAATGTTATACACTTCTGGTATGCAGAAAGAAATGGATTGATCCACCAGAAATCACAAAATTAATGCAAACAAAAATACACCTCACCATTATGTCAATGGATTTCATTAGTTTCATTAGGAAGGTATGTGTTAAGATGTTTAACTGTTGGAGACTGGACTACTGACATGGGAATGAAATTTTACATTTTTTCCGAACATTGTTCAATAGCATGAGGGATTTATTCAGTCAGTTTGCATTATTTTTGGGGGGTGGAAATTGCATGTACCAGGTACTGAGGTACAGAATATAGAGTTTCTGCAGCTGGTGCAGCACCATAATGCATATTGCTTTGTGAAGCTAGTTCGGCTACAGTTGATTATTTTTAACTTGAATTTAATTTGTGCTTGTAAACTTTTTTTATGTAAATTTAATGGTGCTTTTCTTAAAATAATGAATTTTTATGTGGGGGTGGCTGCAAAACTTTCATACTCATGGCCTAATGAATAAAAATAGAGGGATTTTTAAGATCTACTTTCTTCGCCATATTGCTGCTGTGCTAAAGTGGTATTTTTTGGGGAGAATCGGGCATGGACCCTGGTGTGAAGGTTTCTGATGCATACCATAATACACGGTTCAGGCAAGGTTCATATGGGAACATAGCGCTCACATGTCAAATAGCCTCTTCTACAAATGCCTGAACTGTGTGTTTATGCGTTTGCTACAAATCCTACCAAATTACAATGTTCTCAATCTTTCCTCAACGGACATTCACGGGGCGTGCAGAATATTTTTAGCTTTCTATCAGTATATTTTTTATTTATATTTTCTTTTCGGAAAGTATGGCAGATTTTTATTAAAAGCACAAAAAATAGCTTCTATTCAATCAGTTTTCACAAAAATCCCAAAATATCCTAGTTCTCATTAAAAAACACAGAGATATATATTTTCACTTCTGTTTAGCCTATCGACTTGGATATTTCAGTAGTGTTTACACGGGTTACCCGGTTCCAAAAATGCGCCCAGAAACCCTGCAATGTTATTACTTTACGCAAGACATGAGTTAATTACTGAATTAATTGCCATCCATGATGATAATGATGAAAGTGCTAAAAGTGTAATGCCATGCAGATTGGGTTGCATTTAACTGAAATGTCTAAAAATATTGGAATGAAAATATCTGTCAAATATATAGTGTTTACATAGTCTTATAAGTAGCCGTGTCTGAGATGTACCATGTGAAACTGGTACATGGCTAACAGCACTGCACTAGTAAGTTATTTTTAAAATTATAAATTAAGCTTAAATTCTGAAAAATCACTATACAATAATGCCATTCTTGTTGAGGAATTTCTTAGAAGTTAAATACAGAAATTCAAACATAATGGAAACAATGACAGTGGGCACGCTATGTTTCCATACATAATATATATTGAAAAGTGGCTTCCACGTATAAACATGTGTGTATTTTTATGACTGCAGCACATGTACAAGGTAATGCTGATAACATTAGACTATAGGCTAGAGTCGCTGTGGATGCAATTGAAGATAATTAGGGACATGTCGTACAGATCGATGAGTGTTTTAATGTATTAATGATATCCTTTCTCAACAGGCACAGTAAATCGACGAACTTTCAAGAGGTCAGTGGTTTGTCTTGCTGACAGAGATGAAGATGCTGTTCCTTCTTTTGAAAGGAGGCAGCAACTCAAAGCAAGCGGGATTGGGCTAAAAGACTGCCAATTTCCACAT
>JAODAF010131575.1:0-10455 GCA_027574765.1 Molpadia intermedia | reverse complement strand
ATATTAGGGTTTACCACGTGAACGGTAGATACGGTATGGTATGTGCGTAGCGAGACAAAATTTTGCTAGATTTGTTATTCTTTTAATTAAATTTAGGTCCAAATTAATTACAAATTGGGGACAAATTAGAACGAAAGCGGGCAAGAATGGGAATAGCCACCGTCCCCATTTTGTCCCCAAAAACTTCCCCCACTGGCTACGCTACTGCTTCGTTGTGTTTTTATCGTCACGATATAAATAAAGTTTAGCATTGTATATAGATAATACTGTTTTGTCAATTAATATTTCATTACCCAAGCTAAGAGCAAATATGTAGATACTTTTGCCTCATGTTAATATTTCTATATTATAATTATAATACCCTTCTCACGAACTCATCTTCACACGAACATGTTATCTCAACATTGTATACGCACGCTGATTTCGTCATCGCTCACGATAAAAGAAGCGACTATATGGAAACGCGAGTGCGCCTTTTAATGGATAAATGTTATCGTAGACTTATCAGTAATTACAATAACATACAATGTGGTTTTCTTTGTATACTATATGAAGCTTTAAAACTGATACGCACACGGTTTTCGTCATCCGACTCACGTTATCTGTCACGACAACGCACGTCCGTCTTTTATCGATGGTTGGTACCTTTAACGGCAATTTGAACAATTCACAATTTGTTTTCCTTTAAATACAAACTAATTGTGAGGCTTTAAGAAAGAAATGAATATCGTAATGCCATCACAGAATCCAGTATTTCTACCTTTTCGTTGAATCCGCTGACAGTTTGACAACTCGCTGATCGCTATCAACTCATTGACACGTGTTGAGGGGGAAAAGGTGTTCATGGTGGAGACATTTCAAGGACGAACCAGCGATCAGGCGCTAAGTGAATGTTTCCAGGGAATCTGCAACTCCCTGATAATGCAGCCAACTAAACTAAATGTGTCCATGAAGTGGAAGGTTTTGGAAGGGGGTTACGTCTTATTCCGGTCTTTGTGTCATTTGTTCTACTGCTCTACAAAACTGGTTTCGCATTAAGACAGATACTTCGTAATTCGGTCTCGGTGAACTTTAATGTTGACTTTATTGGGTAATATTGCACTTGTAGTGATGTGGGGACTTATACCCATAACTAATTCGCAGTAATGCACAACCTTTGATTCTCTTTTTCAACTCTTTTACTCAAAAGTTTTAACATTATATAAAAGAATTAATAAAAGGTCAGTTTATTCTATTTCTGCATGAACGCTCTATTTTTTGTAATGGAAATTAGCTGGAATCCACCCCCTCGATATTTCAATAAAGTAACTTCCTTTGGTGACCTTTAACGGAATGGTGAACAAAGAGTAAACAATTTTGAGTCTTGATTTACGAACCATAAACAAGTAGACTTTTTAAGGTCATATATATAGGGTTATCAATAGGATCTATAGGTTATTTAGTGTTATTTATAGGGTTATCTATTGGGTTATCTATAGGGTTATAGGGTTATCTATAGGGTTTATTGGGTTACCATATATTTTAAATGTAATGATTACCAGGACACCTGGTGAAGAGGTAAATAAAGTGCGCGTGATGCGGGCGCGCGCTACGACTGAACCGTTTCTACAGCTACGTTCATCAATAAGGAGTTTACGCAGAGTGGGGAAATTGCGTTATAGCTTTTTATGTTTTTTTTAATAAAGAAATAAAAATCATAATATAGCCTATCGTCTAATATTAAAAAAATGGGGTTGCAACAGTCTTATCGATTTGTCGATTGATTGAAGGTCAGTGTTCTCTTCATTACTCCCCTCCCCCTTCCCGCCCAACAAAACGAACCGGTAAAGCTCAAGATAATTCACTGTAGATGGGGGAACTGTTAGTATACGCCATGAAGACCACGGTGACATTTCTCGACTATATGTACGGGATTGACGCTAGGCAATCGCTGGTAGTCCCTACTGGGTCCTGCGATAACGCGCAGACGGTACTAATTGCGGCATATGTAGGGACACACAATAACGACATAGAAGAAATAAGTATGATGACAAAATGACGAAGAACTATTACCAAAAGTTCAACAACCCTGAACTATTTACCCTATATCTTAATATGGACAGGAAGCTAAATATGATGGGTAGCTAGGTGAAATATTGGCGAGGTATGCTTCACGCAATGTTCTTGATTGCACGGACATCGATGCATCAAAGACCATAACTATGCCGGGAACTAATAGTTAATTTAAATAAATAAATAAATAAATAAATAAATAAATAAATAAATAAATAAATTTCAAAGTTCAGAACTGAGTTCAAAACTGAATTTAGAGCTTCCGGTTTACCGACTAGCAAAATGTGAAAATCATCCAAAACATATTTGTCGCTACTGTAAGACATTGGTTTCATGAACCCAAACAAACTATATTCATCGAGGCATCCAGAATGTAAGATCACCTTAACGAATATGTCAAAAATCATATATCTGCAGAAAAGTACGTATCTAGAACTATGTATCTATAAGGCTATGCCATACAATGATCACATATCTTTATACAAATGTAGGAATAAAGCTGTGTTTAAAATACTATGCAATATAACCCGGCATAGAAACGGGTGACCTAAATTCAACGTTTCGTAGACTATCCAAATTACACATCTGTTGTGTTTCATGAACCCAAAATATTCAAATCCATCGATGCATCCCGAATGTAACTATCATTATGTGATACAATGATAACATATGTTCATCAAAACACGTGTATAAAATAATTATCAATAGAAGCCTGGCATAGAAAAGTTCACTGCCCAAATAACATATCTGGTGTGATTTATGAGCTTCGGTACTACTGAAATCCACCGAGGCATTTAAGACCCACTCTTAACTAATATGCCATACAATCACTCGTATTGCTCATAAAAAGTACGTAGGCCTATACTCCTTAATATAATTTCGGCATAGGAACATATGGCCTATATTCGTATTGTTTCGCTGACTACCAAGTAACACATCTGGTGTGCATCATTAACCAAACCAATTCACATTCATCATGGCATCCCAAGTTGAAGTGTAAGACCATATGTAACTCTTATGCCACACAATCAAATTATGTTCATAACGTAGTAAGTATAATTCTTCTATGCAATGGATTCCCATCATAGAAATAGATGGTCCAATATAAATTGCTGTGGTTTGAATCTTGAACCGAAATAAGTTATTATATTCCATCAAGGGATCTCTAATATACGACTCTTTAATATGCCTTACAATCACATGACTGTGTTCATTACAGTATACATGCAATAAATAGAAAACATTAGATAGAAACAGGTGACCTAATTGTCACAGTTTGGTTGATTGGGGTTAGATTGTACATGAAGTACGGTCGTGAATTTATTACGCTCATTGAACATATATTACACGGTTGACGTTATAGGCACGCCTAAAGGGAAGATGTCGTGATGTCCTGGTTACGACTTGTGTGCTACTTAATAAGTCAAATTAGCGCAAAATAGTCCTTTGACTAATGTTGACCAAATTGATGTCTCATAGGACTCACTTACGCTATTTTGACAAATTTATTTGAACAGTATGTTGTTTTCAATTTAAATGCCATTTCAATCAATATTAGATGAAATATAGCTTTGACAATTACGATAGGCCTACATGCTGAGCTTTTTTTTAAAAATTACCTGAAGTGAGGAATCGGTGAAGATAGTAATATACTGCTCTCCCCGGCATAGAAGCAGGTGGTCTTTTTTTCCCTGACGGCCTAAATGACATGATTGGTGTGTTTCATGATCAAAACAAACTATTCACACACATCGGGCATCCCAAAGGTTAATGCAAACGTCATGTATATTCGTAAAAGTTATGTGTACTACTGTTGTATTAAATTTAAAATTTAAATGCATTTTCAAGAGGAATGCTGGATGAAACAATTCTACCCAAATATGTAGAACCCGGGCATAGATACACGTGCGCTCTTCAACTGATGGGTTTTGATCATGCCATGATTAAAAATCGCCACATGAAGCAAACAGTGCCTCAATCACAACATGACGTAGTGGTTCACTTAAAATGGAAGGCTGAGTCCTAACTAGGTCAAGTGGGCCGGTGAGGAGCATGAGGTTATGCCTTACTGAGCTTAAATAGAGCCTATATGGATTATACATGCAACTGAGCCTCCAGGGGATAATGAAACTATATGATACAGGCTCATTTGGGGACTGGCTTACTGGACATGTGTATGGCAAGGTCAATAAAGTGATAAAGCTTTGGGAAGCTATTATCTAGCGTAGTTTTAGTACTAACATTACATGCACTGATGTTGCTTCTAAAATTGGTCAGATTTTTAATGCGACTTATTGAGAAATGACAAGAAGTCTGACATGACCAGAAGTATGACGATGGTGTTGAAAATGTAATTTCCCGTGATTCAGCTTAAATTGGAAAATGAGCTGGCGTTATAATTTCAGCAAGTACCCGGGCTTAACCTCAACGGTCATTCGTCTTATTAACTGTAGGCAGTGCGTCAGGTTCACGAACTGCGCAGATGTAAAGTTACTCATGTGTACATGGTAGTATCAATTTCCAGACGTGTAACAATATTGCGTTAACGTAGGGAAAATTTCACACCTACGAAAAGGGAGGCCTCTTTCACCACACGTGTTTCTTGATCATCTTTGATGAACTTCATAAGTTGAGTAACACGCTTTAACACGTCTGTTCTACGCAACCAGTGGAATTATCGGCTGTAAATGTAGGATATATTAACAAATACAAGTATGAAAATTACAACAATTAAATTGTTATCTCAGATGTTTGTACTCTTATTGATCGAAAATCCGTCTAAAAACATTCTTAGTGGGTGGTGTGAGGTTGTTTCTTTTATCATTCTAATTTAATTCAATGTTGTTATTTGTATGTGAACCAAGACCTTTTACCAAGCATTTCGACACGTTATCGGTTATATGGAAGATCTGCCAAATCAACATATCCAGACAAATACGATTTTTGAAATAGCAACAGTTTCTATTTTAATATGCATTTCATTTTCATTGGTGATCAAGGTATATTTGGTATATTTCTTTGTTTTTCAACATCTAGTGATGTGGAAGGTAACCTAGAGTATTTCATGAAATGACAGTGATTTTTGCGTCAGCGTCCATGATTATCCATCAAATATGTACATTATGCAATGACGTATTGTCAATATATGCATTTAAACACCAGCTTTAAATTTTAAAAGTCAAACTGGCTTGATAATGTCAAAATAGTTGAAATTGGCATGAATTCGTTCAACAGGAAGATATGCCTGCATTAGAGCATAAAGATTATGGTGCCAATAAACCAAATAAATTCCTATGTTACTATAATGATAACATCAACGTTGCCAGGTGAATAATAAATATACCAAATGTTTGTTTCAAACACCAACGAATCGGCGATTTTATCTATAATACTGTAGTCCAAATCATTGTCAATGCTAGAACCGAAAGAATCATAATTTACTTAATATTATTTTACCTTCGGGCTTTAAAGTAGTTACATGGAGTGCGTTTCCGAGTATTTTATTTTTACTTTACATAATTGAAGTTTTTATTATTTTTGAGTGATCACTATTATGGGCACCATGATTGAAGTGATCACTGTTGTCGATTTTCACTTTTTATACTTTTATACTTTTCGAATCGTCACTACGTACGTTCAGTCATGTATAATATATAGAACATTGTTACGTATCATTATGTCATTTCTCGGAACGGCAAACACGTTTGTTTAAACGCCTGATATTCATCTTCAAATACGCGATAACTTATATCAAACAAAACGTAAAATGTTGTGTACATTGACGTGCTACCGTTGTACATGTTGTTAGGTAAGAACGTGATATATGCAGATAGTATATATAAGCAAACGCTGAGATATTTGCAGTGACTTTTGATTATTAAAAGTAAACCTATTATTCTTACAATTGTTACCAACCAAAAAATACATCCCAAATATAAACAACCAAACTAGAAAAATGTAATTGTTTTCAGCTGTTGTAGGAGGACACATTGGAGCCATTACTAATGTGGATGTGGGGTCTGAATAAAAATGATAAACTTTCTTATTACAGATGCTAGAATCACATTGCAGGTATTGAATGAAACGTCTGACCATCCTCTAACCAATGTTATCCTTCATTGCTATTGTTGGGGTAATTTGCATACACTTATGATTATGAAGTCACTAACATGAAACATCCAAAATAGTATTTTTAATGTTTACCAAGATTATATTTGCTGTGCATTATGGTGCAACTCTACAGCTTAATAAGGTGTCATTTAGTAGCAAAGATATATAAAACATAATCAAAATCTATATTACTATGGGATACATGCTCTGAAAATTATTAAGCCTTTCCATGAAATGGTTAACGGCAATTTTAGTGGTAATAGCCATGCAGAGAAACAACCACGTTCGACTGTTATTGAATATGCCATGAACACATGACGAATTCTTGCATTGACTAACATATCGTGATTACTATAAACATATTCTATTGTTTAGTATTCTTTGTCAACTTTCCATTACTTTATTATGTCACACTATATGACATCACACACTGAAAATTACTTTTTTCAAATTGCCAATTTATGTTTCTGTGTTGTTTGTTGTTGTACATTACGCCCAAGGTTTAAAGTTCATGTTGGTAGCCTATAGATGAGTTCAGACTTAAACTGCAATTCCTTAGTTTAAATAAAATAAATTGGAGCCATATCCCTATAGAGACTGGTCGTATAGCAAAGTTTGAAAAAAATACTCATACTATGAACGTAATAAACCCACGAATTTGGATTTTGCCTTACTTAACACAAATATGGATATTATATAGCCTAGACATTATTTTGTCAAAACGGGTATGAGAGCCACTGTCAGCAATGATACGAAATATCACTTCATGTTTCCTCTTCAGAAACGGTGTCAGACTCATCTATGTCATCCGAGTCGTACCCAAGTACTGCAGCGTTAACAATACATTTGCATTGCACAGAAGCATATTGAATAAATGGCTGAGAAAATGACATAATGCTTGGTACAAGGTACCCGTCATCATCAACCATCCACCCATGATCAGCAGCTGATACCGAGAGTTATTGAACTGTTGCGTGGCCCCATGTGAAGGACTGATAATTTACCTGCTTGAAAACGAAAACTATCCATTGTTGGTGGCAATTTATAATTATCGCGTACTTTTCACAACTAATTTGTAACTAATAAATGACGTCAGTAAAGACACTGGTGATATCCTGTCCTCAACAGTTTTCTGGTAGATAAGGACTGTCATCAAGCGGCCCATGGCTATTATCATTTGTATTATGCAGTTAAGGGTGCTCTTTAACGAAATTTAACTATATTGGGCTTCCTATATGCCAACGAAGGCTGAGTTGAATGGTATCCACTGGCTGCATGAATTGCTGGTAGCATATGACTCACACAATATTTGAGTTTGGTTGCCACAACAAACGTGCATGTATTCAACACGGCAATATACTGGTACTGCATCAGTACGCATGCAGGAGCGTCGATCCTTCGGTTGCCGAGGGGCAGTTGTACCGCCCCAATAATTAAAACTGGTCAATGGCATGATATACACGAAGGGCTTCATGGACAATAATGCCCCGCCCCCCATTCTGAACACGGATTGATGGATATTGTAGGCGATATGGCGGCTAATGACTTCGAGGCGCTCTGATCTCTAACATTTCATCGAAGCATTCTATATTTCCTCAAAATCTGCGAAACACGACGCGATATCTCGGAATATGCACGAATAACTAATAGTCCATTTGGGTTTACAACACTGGGTCTGGCTGGGTCAAGTTACCCGCGGTTTTTTAGTAGATTTTGATAATGGTTTCTTTGTCTCGCCAACAGATCACAATGAATATGCTCATAAGCTTTCTAGAGCCGTTTAAACCAGTCGTGGTGACCGGGTTACTCCTGTGGTTACTGACGCGTCTCTGGCATGAGTATATTGTGATGTCCAGGGATCCTAATTGCAGTGCCCCCCTCCCACCAGGAAGTATGGGGTTACCTATCGTCGGCGAAACCTTGGCCTTCCTGACAAAGGTAGGTTTCAATTTATATACATTTTTTATCGGGGGGGGGGGGGAGTGGCTTCCTCGGGGCGAGCTAGCTTCCCCGGCGGGGGGCCGCCGCTTAAGCGGTAAAAATCTATGTTCTGTGCAATCGGTATATACGCAAATACTAAAACATGACCGTCATTCCCTGACGATTTTGTACATATTCTCCGACATGAGGATAGACCTCTCCGACAGGTGGCTCCCCCGTCCCCACGCTGGCGCTACCTCTGTCCACGCACACTATTGCAAGCATGCGGTATATGATGCAGTAGTCTTGCGTTAGTGCAGTCTAATTACGAACTGACCAAAAATACCCCGAATGGCAAATAGATCATTGGACTTTAATTGCAAATATAAATTATCCATTGCAAGGAAAACACAATTTAGTAGTTTGAAATTTTATGTTGCCAGTATACGTATTATTGGAACGTGTGCTGCTAAAGTTGAAACAACGGTCACTGATATAATAAGAGTTGAACTAAAGGTTACATGTATGACGTCAGAGAAACCCATGTGGGTCGCGGATTGGTTGACTATATCCGTCAATTAGGTCAGAAGTATATAGAGATTATATATGAACACCCATGTAACCAATCTACTGTTGCAGTGTTGCATGACAAAATAGTAGCAGGGTTATTGATACCATATTAATACAGCTGTTAGTCCGGTCGATTTGACGTCAATAAAGACAAATAAGCCGAGAGATGATGTAGCCCGTCATGAGACGGTATCAATGCAGCCTTCCCGTCAAGAAAACTATTATAAGATATTCCTCGTGGCTCTTATTACGGCTTACGAGACCTGTCATATCGTGTTACATTGCTTGGTGCCGAATACAGCCCCCCAAATAACATTCACCATTATAACATAAGTCAAAATTCTCAGTAAGAAGGAATGCATTGTCAAATTAGAGGTCACTACTATTGTACGTGGTATTACGAAAAACCGTTTTAATATATACTTTTCAATTTCATTTAATTGAAATCGTACCGGTACTCTACTTATATAAGTGAAATTGCATGTTAGAATGTCAACTTTACTTAAGTAAATGCAATGCCATTGTAATGTACTGTAATTTGCGACGAACGCGCCACAATTCTAAACGAATTTGAAATATATGTAGGTTATAACTATGCATATAAGTGTAAAAGCAATATAACATAAAATGTAACAATTGTATTTTAAGTTTATATCAGATTCTATTTTACTTAAGTGAATTTGTATTCTACTTAAGTAATATTGTAATCTACCTAAGTGAAATTGTATTACACTTAAGTAATATTTTATTCTACTTAAGTGAAATTGTATTCTACTTAAGTGGAATTGCATTTACTTAAGTAACTTTGAAGTATATTCCACATACCACACCACACCACAATTCTAAACAATTTTAAATGTAGGTTTCAACCATACAAGACATAGGCTACATGGGCACCGACCTCGCGAGGTAGGGGAACCCTCATCGAATGGTCGTCCCCCATGCATGCCATTTAATTATAATTGGTGCCCGATAATAAAATTTGACCTAATCGACTTCATGTCGAAATATTTTGGTATATTTAATTAAAAGTAAATGATACGTGTATTTGAAGTAGCGGACCGGAAAATCTATTTTGATGCGCCGCTGTGCACTATTGTTAGTTATATATTGTTTAGAAGGACCAAAAGTGGGTGGCCATTTCTACCTTCAGAAAACACCTTTTTCTAACATTTTGAACGAAATGTGGGGGTATCCCCTGCGCCCCATCGGTTCCGCCTCCCACGTGGTTAGGAGAACATATTCTTTGAAGATAAGAGAGTCCTGCGGTCATAACAAATGATACATCAACATAGAATGTTGCTGGCAGGAATTCTCAGAAGAAACTCGGAAATCCTTGACACTTACCATAGTTGACGCATATGTTACGGTGGAGTCCGTGTTGTCTGTCCACTAATATCGAGAGAATTAGCGTTCTTCGAGATTCCAGTTTATGTCCATGTGTAATACTTCCTTCCGTTCATGCTGATAATGTGAATGTTTTATTCCAAATATACATGCGCGATCATTTATTGTTGTTTTTAGCTGAAACTGAAAGAAATACGACTAAAGGATAGTAAGGACTACGTCAGATTCTATATTTAGCCTGGGCTAAGTACCGATCTGGATCAGGCTGCATCAATGGAGAACTAGCTCACTTGGAGAGATCATCCACAGTATAGAGTGAACGGTCCCGAGTTCGAATCCCGGTTTTACCACTGCCACATTCACATCCCTTGCCTTTCCAATATATATATATATATATATATATATATATAATGAATGACTGAATGATGACTATATCGACAACGACAATGAAAGGAA
>JAODAF010131355.1:0-10457 GCA_027574765.1 Molpadia intermedia | reverse complement strand
ATTTTTAATATCCACTAATACAACGTTATATACTTATATTGACTGCATGTACATAAACACGAAGCAAGTTATTTTTCGGCCCGATCCGATATCCGATCCGATTATCGGTTGAGCCCTAGCCATTTATACCGAACTCTCGAAAGTGCCCATACCGGCAGTGATACAGCTGAAATTTGCTCTTTCAAAATTTGCAAAACAAACACTTGAGAAATACAGGGGAAAAACCTACATTCAACTTATTTTTTTGTAGAATTCAAAAAATTACACTAAACTCAATTGTTTCGAAGTGCTTATGAGCGAGCATATTAGCCCGCATTTTAAATTCTTAAAATTTTGATTTGTACCGGTTGTGCAAAATTAACTACGGTCCACCAATAAAACTTTGATCGACCATATTTAACACTAACTCAGTTAGAAAGTGGCATTGATAACAGTACAGATGAGAGATATTTGTACAGTTAAATATCATACACTGTGTCGTGCACGCTGATTGGTCAATTACCTCAATCAGCTGTAGAAAATGCGATGCGTTACAAAGCGTAGATATCTACCTACTTTGACTTTGATGGAATGGTATATGCGGAGAAAAAAACTTGGCTCGTGTAGGCTTCACATTGATATAATGACTGTTTTTATGATGCTATGTGATCCATCTCTCTCAGTACCTGGTCTCTACTCCATGCATTGACATGGGACACGTACCATAACAAACCAGCATCACACTGTAACCTACATGTAGGCTACGTAAGTAATGTTCAAGTTAGTGATTTAGATTAGATATTGTGGATAGATTTTTTTTGGAGGGGGGTTTGCCATTGTTTTGCCCGGTACTCAGGGCAATCTTGGTTGGGAGCTGGTGTCCCTGGTGTTCTCAATTCTCAGTGAATCTTCATCGTGCTTCCACAGTTTATTGGATGTGGCCTTAATGCAGAAGCAGTTCATTTCTAGCCATAAAAAGACAAATGTGAAAGCCATATTTGCCTGAAAAACCATTGCTCCTGCCCGCCTAGGCCTAGCAGAACTCCTAGCCAATCCTGACTATAAATACATGATCGATAATGGGTCATCTCAACCCATAGCGAATTACCATAACCAATGGAAACTTAGTTGCAAGGAAGGAAGATTTAAATTACTGGGAATGAAATTAGCTCCGATATCCAAAACAACAAATTTGAAGAAAAAAAACTTTAGATCCAATTGTAGCCCCCAATCCCATCTGAACTAAACCCTGTCAACATAAAATTACATTAATGTATGTCACACGCCTGTATATTAACTCATGGGTGCCAATCCATTTGTAAGGTATGGCTCCCCATAATATAAGGATACATTGCCACATACACTATGAGCAAATTCACCGTGGTTCTTTTTTAGTTCTAATTGATACTAAATAGATTCTATTGATTACAAAATACCTACAACAGTGGATTCGTGAATCTTTTATCACTGAATCGTATCTTCTGCAACTCCAAAATCTGTCTGAAAGCAAGGAATGTTGATTGATTGCAAAACCTGCCTTGGTGTATGTAAACTGATATTTCAAATATACCAGATTTTAGGACGGTGCTTTTTTGGTTGTTGATTGACAAGAACGAGAAAAGACAGTATTTTACTTCTACTCATAGTGATAGTAATAGAAGTCTTACCTTCTGCATTCAAGTGCATGACTTCTAGTGGACCCATGAATGCGTATCTCATTCCAAGCCCCGCCCACATCACTTTATCCATATCTTCTGCCGATATCACTCCATCCTATGAAAATACAAAATGTGACTGCAACTGAAACCAGAATGCAAATCAACAGTTTCCAAGTACTTTTCCACAGTACTTTTCTCAGCGATCCGAAGCATTCAACATTTTGATCAGTCTATTTTCTTGTATGTGCGATTGCACTCTAAATTCTGAATGAATCTTCACCAAACTTTTACAGTCTGTTGTGATTGACGTAAGGTAGAAGTGATTACCTTTTGGCCAGAAAAGGTCAAAGGTCAGGGCCAGTTTGGCCCCAAAACACTAGCAGATTCCAGTCTGGCTGATATATCTCCTAAATGATCAAGAATGTGATTACATAATAATTAGGGTTATTACAATGCAGGTTATATAGATGATTAACTTTTGGCCAGAAAATGTCAAGCTGATTTTGCCCTGAAAAAATACTAGAAAATCCCTGCTTAGCTAATTTCCTTGCTGTAATCACACAATAGCGCAAATGCAAAAATGGTCACCTCAGTAAAGACACCGTCATGGTTATATCTACGAATTTAATTCATAATGATAAATTCATTTTGAATGCATGGAAATAGCACGTAGTAATCATACAGTTCTAAAATTGTAACCTACTTTCCAGCGGCCTAGTAATACGCTACACATATATACTTTCCTTTTCATTTATCAGTAGCCAACAGTCAATACCAAAATTTAATATTTATTGAAAAGAAACATGTAAAATTATCACTTTTATTAAATTAATCAATAATTTCAGCATAATTACTATCATTAGGATAGCTAATTTTGGTTAATACGTGTCAAAAAATTGGAACTTGAAAACCAGCTTGTCTTCAAAATTTGATAACTCAAAAACTAAAGAAGATTTTTGAATGCGGTTTTCGGTAAAATACTTGTATTTAGTTGCTCTACAATATCTATCTTCAAATGTTCAGTGTTCAGTTCTCCTTTAATGTTAACGGGTTGTAAATTGCAGAACGACACACAAACAATACCGTACCACATGTTGCAGCAAAGTCATTCAATAATATACTACTGTAGTATTTACAACCACGCATAATATAAAATCAATATGCTCTGTCTCTTAACGTTAGTTAACGTTAAATATGATTTTTCTTCCATTACGAGTTCTCTTTATGATGTATTGCTTCAGGGCCTGACAATAATAATAATACAGCTGATGGTTCTTATATTGTATGTTAAAGATTTTCAAAAACTGTATAGCCCACGGCTGTTACAATAAATAATAAACTAAAGAATGACATTTTGCATTCGATAAAAAAGTGCAGGTAATTTAATGTCCTTATAATAAGGTTATTAGTAATAACCTTTGAATAATATAAGGACATTAAATTACCTGTACACTATGTGCATCAAATACAGTTTATGTGTAAACACAAACAATTATCAGCTCAGCTTATAACATTTAAGCTATCAGTCAAGAAGTATCGGGTAATTTTGAAAATGGGCATTTCAGAACAAGGTTATATTTCATTTGCATACGGCATAGAAAACATTCCAATATTCATGAACTTTCGTGAACGGTGACGTAACAAAACCAGGAAACTGATCTTAGATGAGTTATTTCTCCTATTATTTCTGCAGTGGCGTAACCCCTCTCAGAATCATTGCCCCCTGCTGCCCACCAAATGAAATGTCAGAATTTTTTAAGTTGCTCAAAGCCACACACACACAAACACAAATTTGGCCCCCTCTCTCAATACCGTCGCTTCTTCATCCCCCAGATGAAAATGTCTAGTTACGCCATTGGATATTTAAATATTAAAAGGCTCGTTTACAGAAATGTTTAGTCATAATCATAAATGTGTATTTGAAAGGTGACTTGATTCGGTCGAAATTTCCAGTACCTTTGCCGCAAGCGCCTATACAAATGTTATCCATATCCACACAAGTTGTCACACGTTTGGCTATTTGAATAATAAGTATATGTTTAAGAAAGATATATGAGTAATTATTAATTAAGTATTTTAATTAAGTATGATATGTGTGGTTTGATGATAAGACGATGAGTTCTACAAAAGAAAGTTGATATTGAAAAAGTCTTAACTCATAAAAAGCCGATATGTCTGGATATTGACCACAAGTTTTTTTCCTGACGTCAGTTATATATATATAAATGATAACTTGAAGGTTTGACATTGTAAAATGTCCATACTTCTCTGTCAAAATTTTATATGGCACCCCGAATTTATGAAACATACCCCTGACAAAAATTGATAGTTATATCTGACAAATTTATCTCTCAATCAATCAATTATTAAATCGTCCACATGACAATCAATCAACTTTGGTACATTACAGAAATATTATCATTTTTCAAATGTCCACGATTGATTTCGATTTCTTTCGTCAGAATCTCGTAAAACGATCCATAAAACCAATGGACCACATTATTAAATTAAACTGTATCCGAAAGATTCCATCCTCAGTCTCAACATGTCGTCGCAACCGATTAGTGTCATTTTGAGCAAACGTTGACAGGAGTGAACAAGAAATAGAAACGATATTTTGAAGAGCTTGTTGGAAGTGATAGTGTGAAATGTTCGAATACATCAACTTACAGCTGCAAATGAAATGGAACGGTGGCTAGCGAAGACTAGTGAAGGTGTATATATAGTTGATAACTACAAGTATACTTAATATTACTGTTTGTGTGCATTAGGCCTATCGATTTAACGAATATATGCATAGAATTAATAATACTTGACATTTCACACCAAAATAACTAAATCCTCACAAATATAAAATAATGGATTTATTTTCGAGTGCTTGTTGATGGATGATAGGCAATGGGCAATATGATGGTTTTGACATTTCTACTAACATTTTAAAGGAACACAACTTTAAAACAGTTGGATTGGCGATTGTTTGGATATATTTACAGTTACGAAACTAGAGGTTCTGAGTATTTTATATTCGGTTACATCAAATAGATTATTGCTGGTTTATTCTCTTATAAAATTGTATAAATTTGTTATTATTATTGACTTACACATGTGCTTCAATTTCATTGTATCCCCCACTACTGAGTGGTTGATATAATTAGAGAGTAGCAATCGTTTGACATTTGGATTATATGGTAACATACACTTTTGCAACAGTAGTTACATTTGGTGAAGAGACAATAAGTGGAGACGATAGGTATGTTGTTCCATTGGATAACTGCAAGCCGATAGGCCCTATTCACCTATTGGTAGGTTAGGGTTTTTGTTATGTTAATGTTAGGGTTCAACGTAATAGGTGTGTGTGTCCTTGGATAACTATAAGCCGATATGGCCTATCTAACTGGCGAATTGACTGGCCATGGGAATGGAGAAATGAATATTCATGAGGGAACTAGCTATAGTGTTACCCGGAGGTACCACCTCATTGCAGAACCTGGCCAATCAGAGGATGTAATCTGTCTAACAGGGTTTGGCTGACCTGCTGCAGTGCAAGCTAAACACATGTGAAGCAGCTACGTGTTACTTTGTTACCGCCAAGTTTACTTTCATTACTGCGTGGGTCAGTATCATTTGTAAATCAAACAGTGATCTTTAAAGTGTCTGCCGTTTTCGTGTGGACTGATCGGATCAACTCGGCCAGTCGAAGGTCCCCCACCCATAATTTATAGCAACTTTTCATAATAATGGGCGCCCCACGATTACCGTAGCCAATGCTTAAGATTTCGTACAAGTTTAGTAGCCTACATACACATGGGATAGCTAAGTATAGGGATGTATTTTATCGTATAAATATAGTTTTCGTTTCCCGCTAGAACTCAAGGCGTGGAGATATGTGCCATAATTCGAATCTTCTTATTTTTATTAGAAAAACTTAAATGATGGGACAGCATTCAATATCTGTGCGTTAACATCATACATTGTAACTAAGCTTTGGGTAGCGAGATAAGAAGATTAGTTTCAAGTTGTATGACCTGCGAAGTCCTTATAATATGAGGATATGACGCTTTGTCTTATATTATTATTATTTAGAACTTGCTGTCATGAAGTGTTCGCCCCGCCTCTTGGATCAGTCCGTTCGTAAATTTTTTTTGTTTTGTTTTTTGAGCCGCATCGTGGGTGTGATAGGGACAGATATGGGATAAACACTGTTACATTTAAAGTGTAAATGCTTGTTCCGTTGGGAATTGTTTGTATTTTTTTTTAATGATGTGTATCCCTTGAACCCAGTTTTGCCCCGTGTAACTATTACGCCTTCAGTAACTGCCTATCCACAGTTCAACTACAGACCTATATCTTGTGCGTTAAACTTCCAGGTATCGTCAAAGGTTCCGCGCCTCATACGCGCCTCGTATATCCAACAGGGATTACGCGTTCGTGCTTAAAATTGTCAAATAGATCTCCACCAAGTATACAACCAAGATTGCGCATTGGTTTTGTTCCTCAAATTTTGAAAAGTCTCAAATTGGCTATGTTATAAAATATCCAAAATAACTCAATCAATATTTACAAATTATTTCAAATTGGACCTTAACATACAGAATCACTAACTTTGGGTATTATTGCAAGCGTCGAATAAGTAAGTAGCTAGCAATGACAAAGTCGTATACAAAAACATATAGCGGAGGTCGAATTGAGTCGTATCACACGTACAACAGTCACGTATCGAAAATTCTTATCGGCTGAGACTATATGCAGTGACGTCACATGGCTCAAAACGCCCGCCAGGCGCCTAGACTCTAGACGCAAACAGCACGTACCCATACGTACACGTGAGCGCGCAGTATATCCACGTGAACGAATAGTCAAATAATATTCCTTGGTTTTTGTGATATTTCTTCTATTAATACAACATGCAAGACACTAGCAGACACTAATTAAATTTCATACGAAGGTAGTAATATATAGACCAAAACAGAAATACTTAAAGGAGACGAAACCATGGCAAAATCCCACCATTTGTGTATTAATTGTCTATCAGTGTATCGTTTTTATGCATTCTTATGTAATATTCATCATGAGAATTATGAGAAAAATCGGAAAATATAATTTGGTCAGGAGGCCGCCATATCTTGAATTTTCGCGCGCTTTTCAACTTCATGTGACGTATTTTACCCACTACTAGGCTAATACTAGCCTATAGTATACTATAGTAGTACTAGTATAGGCTAGGCTATATTATAGACGTAGCATATCATAGCCTAAAGGTCAGTGACTTACTCTTCTAACTATACATTTGAGTTGGTTTCTCTTTTCGTCAATGTTAGGCTGCTGATGGATAAAAATGTCTTGGACAGCGGCATCTCGAAGAATTTTTCTTGGTATTCCGCCCATCAATCTGGCCATAATGTCTTCTCGGAAGCACTGGGGTGAGAAATGATCCTCGCAAACTAACTTTAGCCGCACAAAAGTAAATTTGTCTACTGTGTGACCAGTCCCTAGGCATTTCTGCGATATTTATCGCTTCTCTGGATTTTTTCCATCGGGAATTACAAAAAAAACGTTTCCCCTTTGCTGTACCTTCATCTGACTTGTTCAGACAGCCGTATTTTTTTTATTGCTAATTACGATCGTAAACTTTGACCTTTCCTTTCTGTATGCGTGCGAGATGTACACACAAATACAACGTACATGCAGCTAGCTCGGGTTTTGTTTACAAAATCTAGTGGGTAAAATACGTCATCATGCAATGTAAACGATAAAAACATGGCGGCGCCCATACCCTCTGAAGGTCCGAAGGAAATTGTTCCGGAAATTAGTTTAAAATACACATAGAGCCTATAGGCATATGGGTGTTATTGATGTTATATGATTATTAAGCAGCATGTTATATGATATTTCTTCATATTTGGCCATGGTAAAGAATAAATGTTATTTACTTGTATTTGCGGCAGAACATATCGAACTGGCACGGAAACAACTAAAGAGAATACATCATTGGTGTGTCAGTCATGGAAATAAAACCATTTAACCGACATCAAAGATGTGTTGGATGTATAAACATAATAGTAAACTGCACGCTAAACGAAGCATAGGCATATACAGACATAAAATGTTGCTCACTTTCTCAATTTAAATACCGGATGTATTGACACTTTAGCTTTAGCAAATCTATCAACTGATATTTTGTAAATGTTTTTAGTTTTAGTGATATTACTGGATAATTCGATAATAACCTATATAGTAGGCTGGCATATATATGCTTACATATGCTTGCACGTATCAATCAATTAGTAGGCACGCCGGTATTACAGATTTGTCTTTAAAATGGGGATGGACCAAATGTGCAGTCACTGCAGTGTCTTCGAAATCTCATATAGAACATGTCATAATTCAAATAGTTTCTACCCCCATTATATCCTGTATTTTCTGATTTATTATGAATATATTTAAAACAGGTTTTTACACATGTTGGGGGATGTGTTACAGGTGCCTTCATGATTGGGGCAGGGAGATCAAGTTTGATCAGTTTCTTATTTTGAAAAAAAATATTAAGAAATACCATAATATACCAGAGTTCACATCCAAACTTTGCAAGGTATTCGCTGGGCGGTAGAGACATTATAGATACTACAATTAAGACATTATAATGGAAAGGTTTAGATGAGCACAAATTTTAAAAATGTTCTGGGCATTAGTGTATTATTATCATGTGTTTGGGGTCTAGATATCCATGATGTGCACCACTCCCACCTGTGGCTGCCTTGGTATGTTCTGGGCATTAGTGTATAGTATCAAGAGTTTTGGTCTAGATATCCATGATGTGTACCAGTCCTACCTGTGGCTGCCTTGGTATGCTGCAGAATTGTTTATACTTAATAAAATGTGAATAGTGTAGCAAATTAACATATATATGACTCTGAAACGTTTATGAAAAATTCTGGGTATTAGTTTGTAGTATCATGGGGTCAAGATATCCATGCTGTTCCTCCCCGCATCTGGCTACATGAAGAGTTTCATATTAGTATGTTACATACAACTACTAAATAAAATATGCATAGTGTAGTTGGGCGCGAATCTCATCGAATAGTTTTGGATTATGGTTTTAAGAAGAGAATTGTGATATTTGACTGCAAATATAAGATGATAACATTTTATTCGGCAAAAACTGGGTCTTTCATTGCTGACAATTGTTTGATTCGATGAACTGCTGACTGAAATTTGTCAAATTTATACATTTTCCGGGTATTCCAACATTTCCCTTTAAATTGATATATGTCGACTTCCCGCACGCTACTTGCATATATGCGCAGGTTTCATAGTGAGCCAACCAAGGAAAACTACGGAATATTCATGACACAGCTTTTGGGTGAATCTCAATACGAGAGAATATGACCGCCATATTTCTCAACGACCAGCCACGGACACAGAGAACTTCCCATTCAGATTTACCAACATGTTTAGTACAGAGACGCTTACCATGAAGCATTGGAAATCCCCTTAACGTTACCATAGTATTAAGGGGTTAGTACTATTTGTATTTTAATTGTATTTTTTGCTGGCAAAGAAATTCAAAGTGTTTTAACTTGACCATTGGAAGCTGAATTATACTCGAATCATAAAATCAACAATCCTGTTTTCTTCCTTTTTACGTGCACCGTCGCCTCTGAAATTCCTGTCCTGACATTTATCTAGTGGACTTTCCCAAACCTTCACAAAGCGCCGAGTATCAATGCAACGTGTTTCCCCGTACTAAGTGTAGCCTACTCAGAACGTCTATGACGAACACATTCTGAAATCCCTAAATCATGACTTGATAGCAACCCCCTCCCCCCTCAAACACCTGATTCTCTCATTACGGCCTTGTGTTATATCATATGAGAAAGGTATTGCGCAGAGCTGTAGTCGAGTCCAGCAAGTCCGAATCCGAGCCAAGTCCGAGTCCGGGCCTCCGGGGCATTCGAGCCCGAGCCAAGTCCGAGTCCATTGTCCCGAGTCCGAGCCAAGTCCGAGTCCGTAGGATCCGAGTACGAGTCGAGTCCGAGTCCGGCAAAAAAATTACAGATTACTGGTTTCTTAGTTTAAAAATTCCCCAGTAAGCAGCCAACTTGGCTTTGTAGAGAATTTTGCACTACCTGAATACTGATACTTGTAGGACCATTGCAAAATCATTGGCCACGAGGAATACCTGTAGTTATGTTGGCTTTTTAGTATAAACTATGCAGTGCAAGAAATGTTAATAGTCTAACCTTTTTAGTCATATGACAACATCAAATGACAAAACAACTGTCATAAATTTATTATCTGGTTTGTCTTTTCTCTCTGATCTTAAATTAAGGAACAATAAAAGTAACAATTATTTTACTGCCAACATTATTCCCAAAATGCGTTACGTACGGCCTTGTGGCAATGTAAGAAAGGGGGCGGCCTGGGCTGGCTGCCATGGGCCCTGTTTATTTCTATAAGGAACCAACAATTACTGTACCAACAAATACCTTTTTTACAAATACATTGTTATATGGAACGCCAAAAGGGTCACGAAATATTATGATCATCTAAATTTACACGTTCATCATCTAAATTTACATGTCCATCATAATATAAACATGCACGTTCATCATCTAAACATACACGCCCATCATCTAAATATACACGTCCATCATCTAAAAATACATGTTCATCATCTAAAATCACACCTCCATTATCTTAAAGCATACGTGCATCATGTAAATTGATATACGTTGCGTTCTAAATTGACACGTTGCGTGCTAAACTTCCTCTTCTTGACTGGCGTGTTGCATCGTTTGTCTCATATTGTGAATATCCCAT
>JAODAF010131245.1:0-10457 GCA_027574765.1 Molpadia intermedia | reverse complement strand
ATGACCTAATTGAAGAAACCAAACAACACAGTTTAGCAAAGTAATGAAAGCTAAATGTGTGTTAATGTTGATTGGCTCGTTATTCAATAACGCAATCATTAGCAACAACATTAATAGGTTTAAACAGGATCAGAGGCACCTTGAACCATTCCGGTGCCTAACTTAGGTTTCTGGATGACCTAATTGAAGAAACCAAACAACACAGTTTAGCAAAGTAATGAAAGCTAAATGTGTGTTAATGTTGATTGGCTTGTTATTCAATAACACAATCATTAGCAATGACAATAGATTTTGACAGCTTCAACCCTCCCTGTGCTTTTCAACCATCTAATTGAACTTCAAAATAAATTTGATCAATTAATGTGTTTCTATTTATGAAACAATCAGTATAAATTTGTACACCCTAATTCTTCTTTATGCTGCCACTCGAATTCACCGCATCCCTTCGATTCCATTAATAGCTCAAACAGAATTGGAAAGTAGAAATTAGAGGGGTGGAATAGGCCCAATGCTGGCAATGCAGTAACAAAAATTGAATTGCAAATATTAGGGGTGGAATTAGAATTTAGTTGTTGGAATCAAATAATGACATTGATGACAACACTGCCAGCACACCAAGTAGCTATAACAATACAGTCAGTTATTTTGAGCACTAAATGTAAGACAACTTACATCCATGACTGAGGTATCTAATCTTCTTCTCTCCGCTTCCTGTCTTTGTGCTCTCTTAGATTTGACCTCCTGAAAGCCCTCTCCTGGTGTCAATAGGTCCTCTGGATCCTCCTTGATCACCTCTGGTATATTATCAACCATTACTACACCTGCAGAGTAACAATAAGAATATTGCACATGTATTATAACGTGCAAATGTGATTCGAAGTTGATTTAATATGATCTAGATTTCAAACTTCTAAAGAGAATAATATATAATCCACCAAAATACAATATATGGACATTGTCTATTTTGTGGCAATAAGACATCCATAATCTACCGTGACATCACATGAAAGCCTGAATAAATGGAATTGTAATCAGAATGCAATGGTGAATAGTGGTTCCTATGCATTGTTTGCCCTTGCTAATGAAGAGAGGTTATTATTCATATCCAATACAGTCTTCCATGGGTATACCATTGTTTTGATGATAATTTGACACATTATTGATTTTTTATAGTTCATTTAACCAGATTGGTCATTTAAAAGTTAACAGAAATTTACAATTGTTCGAATTTTATAGTTCCTGTTATGTCTGCTTTTGGCAATTATTTACCATATATGGTATTTCTCACACTGGTGATTTCCTGGCCAAGCCAGTCTCAATGGCCTATTCTGAGAGGAGTTTATATAGATGACGACAGGACTCTTTGGATATTGGCACTATATACATTTGAAATTAATATTAGTAAATAAAGATGTATTTTCTGATTTAGTTGTCGTTACTTACTAGCTATGTTATTAAGATCAAAGCTCTGCATGAGTTCCTTTTTCCTCTCTTGATCTGCTCTCGCTCTCTCTTTTTCTTTGGCCTCATGGAGGGCAATGGGAGTGGGTTTCCCATGGTTACCAATCAAAGGCTTCTTCTGGGATGAAGATTTATTTAAGGCATCCTATCAGAAACAAGGTAAGAGCAATGTGTAAAGTATGCAAGTAAAAAGGAATTGAAAATCTACCATAACATATGGAGGTGTGTATCAATTGTTTTTACCTGCATTTTGAATCCATAATTAAGCTACTGTAACATTTCCTATCACTATATACTGTTAATAATAACATTTATAAAGCACCATTATCCTGAAAGGTATCTGCCCAGGGCACTGAACAAACAATCACAGCTTATCAATGTAACACAATTTCAATAAGTCGACAATTTGAAAGAGTCGACAGAGTGATCCAATTTGATGTATTGTGGCAAAAATTCCAAAGCATCCAAATCACCAAAGTGAGACTTGGTAACAGGCTGGACGATGTTACAAGAATTTGCAGAGCGTAGACTGTGATGAGGTTTGTACACTAAAATTAGGCTGCAAAAATATACAAATATATGAATGCGCCAGGCCTTGTAAAAGAGCGGTTAAAAAGGAGTAACAGTTAAACGAGATATCTTATTGGGAGCCAGTGCAGCTCTTCAAGGATTGGTATATGCTCCCTCTTGTTGGCACCCATGATAAGGCCGGCAGCAGCATTCTGTACAAGCTGAAGTTTATGAATATAAGATGAAGGACAGCCGTAAAGAAGTGCATTGCCATAGTCGAGACGAGAAGTGATAAATGAGTGAACAAGCTGAATTAATATTGTACACTGTATTGTACATTGTATAAGAAACACTTCTTAACCTTAAAAATGTTAAACTTAACTGCAAAGGATCCAATGCTGTCCTTCTGCATTGGAACCAAATATTATCAAAGAAAGTACCATCATTTTTATCCTTCCTTACTAACTTTCTGACCTAATCAATTGTGAATAAGTGAAAAGACAAAAGAGAGGAAGTCGACAACATCCATTTTCCAATATTTATTGGACAGGGGGAAGGTTCTGACCTCCAGAACACCCTCCCCATGGTTAGCAATAGCAACCCTCTGCATGGTTGTAATGTTGGATTGATGGTGCACCACTGTAATGTTGGATTGGTGATGCACCATGTGTTGCATGCATAGTCCCCAGGAGCCTCAGAATGATTTTCAGAATGTACCATCTAAAAGCGACTTAGAAACTGTCTTTGGACAGTGTTAAGTGCTATTTAAGTAGAATATATTAGATATTAATATGCTTGTCCTGTAATTTACCTGCAGAAAGCCAATAGGTTCTAAGTCAATGATTAACTCACTTGCACTGATCCAGGGTTTGACAGGTGTACCTGGTCCATCCTGAAGACCTTGCCATCCCTCTTTGCTTTGCTGTCGAGTGATGCATTCCTCTTGTCATCATATTTTGATTTTACAGATCGCCTGTCATCATTTGCCGCCCGACCTGCAGGCCTGCCTGGACCACTCCTTGATGGACCTTGTCTAGATTTACGATCATCTCTGTGGGGACCTCTTGAACCTGAAAAATCATCCAAGGGTGTAGCTAATTTAATTTGAAATGTCGGTGGGTTCCAAGTAAGAGGGTTCTATTTTAAATACATACCTACACAACATTAGACAATAAAGCAGTTTAGGGGATTTCAATTTCCATTTAGGGGATACAATCACAACAGACTCACCATGGTTCTTGGCTGAAAATATGGTGCTTTCTGGTTCTTTTTAACAAACAAACAACCAAAAAAGCACCGTCTTAAAACCCAGTCTATTTGAAATATCACATTTCATCCACCTAGGCAGAATTTACAATCAATCAACATTCCTTTAGACAGTTTTTGGGAGTTGTAGAAGAGAAGATTCAGTGTCAAATGAATAATATTGATCAGTACACTCTATGAAACAGTCTCCATAGTGAGGGCAACATATATATGTGTTGAAATGGCTAAAGGCTCATGTTGAACTATTTTTGATTGTGGATGAACACCAACTTAACAAGATAAAGACTGGCCCTAGTGTCCATCAAGTTGCCACTATTCCCCCATGTTCATCTTCAATGTTTCAATCGCTTCTCAAATAATAACGATACCATTCTTTCCCCAGGATCACCTATTCAATCACTCATCCATTAGATTGAGTCTTGCCTCATAAATTTTCCAAAGATTTGGAAGCAACCTTTTCAAGGAAAACCCTAGAACAGCCCAAATAAAAGTGAAACAAGCCCTGCACCACGCAAACCCATTACTACTGACAAACGTCATGCTGCATGAATCACACAGTGCTGGCCTGTAAGGATTTGATCTAAGACCCTTGTTAAAGTGAAACTAAACCATCGGACCACATGCCCACCAATGCCAAACATGACACTAGGTTTGCACATGCTGAGTTAGAGTTGATTTAGAACAGCTGGTGGCAGATATTTTGGAGGCACACAGATAAATATTTTGCTAGAACTGCTCATACATTTATTATTTCAAATTTTGGGAAAGACAAAACTAGAAATGTTAGATGTACAGTACAGGTCTGTAAACAAATGTAAAACATGACACTTTATGAATGAAATATTGAAAGATATGTATGTACACAGGGTCTCAATAATTGACCCTACCTAGATAATTTGTTAATATATATGTGCTCTTTAGCATATAAAACCAACACTATCAATAGTTTAAAGCAATACCTCCAAAAATGGGATTTTTTTTTTCAAAAACCTACTTTTTTTCCCCACCAAAAATTGACCCAACAATTTCATCAAAAATGTGGGTTTCCTACCACTAAGAACCACACATGTCAAAATGAAAGCTGTACCTAATTTTGAACCCAAAACATTTTTTTCAACCTAAAATTTACCATACATTGATGTATTGGCAAAGTGTGTGTGCTCTTTACTACCTGGAACCAACACTGTCGATATGAAAGCCAAACCACTGCCAGAAATGGATAGAGTAAAACGTTAACATTTCATAAGAACAGCCAGACACCCCAAAGAAGTATTACATAGACTGTGCATGCTCGTAAATACATGTGACAACCTACACACAGAATAAAATGTAAACATTCTACACACGTCATAATGATATATTGTAATATAGGCATGTCAATGAAATTTCGACTTTGCATTGCATTGCATTGCATTGAATTCAAATGTCCAGTTCCTATTTCGGAAATATTCAATTCCTGCAATGGACTTTATACATTTTTTAAATTCTGCTTAGAAATGAGTCTTACCCCTACCCCAAAGAAATATACATAACATTTAATTACCTGTATCTTTTCCCTTCTCATATGGCCTATGACCATTGCTTGTTCTTTCTCCATCATTCACCTCGCCATCCTGCCTCTCGGGACCTCCATCATCTGCATTCATTTCCTTTGTTTCTTCTCCACCTCGTCTCTCATTGAAATCGCTACTCTCAGAGGCAGTTTCCCATTCTTCGTTATTATGTTCCGAAGAGCTTTGCTTGGATAACACTGGTCGGTTTTGTATTGGAGGTGTCCTTTCATCACTGCTTAAACTGCTCGCTCCAGTTGCTCCATCTCTATTCCTCCCTCGGCCAACTGCATCCAATCTATTTTCTACAAATCTGGACATGCCACGACCTCGTCCTCTCCCGTTAACCTTCTGAAATCTTGGTGGCTTTTCTGGCCTTTGCGTCCTTGGTCTTGGCGGTTGTCGAGAGTTTACAAATCGTGATCCTCTAGACCCCCTTCTGCTTCTGTCAGGACCATCTGGGTAGCTGGTATTATTTCTCGGCCTTCTGAATATTGGAGCTTCATCACCATCTATGTCGTTAACTTTGGTCTCCTTGTTAGCATCATTCTCTGGTGTGGTGCCCTTGTCACTTTTTTCGCTACTTTCGTCTGCTTCACTATTATTCCACATAGATGGTCGCATCATTACTCCCTCATCTCTCCTGGATCCTCTACTATCATCACGTCCTGAATAGTAGTTATCGCGGGAACCACGGCCCCCTCTTGAATTTGAACTTCTCCCCCTGCCTCTGAACCCTGTAAATGATCCTCTGCCTCGTCTAGAAGGTTCTCCTCTAGGTCTCATTTCTCTGTCATCTTCATAACGATCATCTCGATGCCTGCCTCTAAATTCCCGGGTGTTACCTCTCCTTGCCCTAGGATCTGGTCTCCTTCTGTCATACCCCTCCCTACCAGAGACCGGCCTTCCTTCAAATGAATTGCGATGGGATCTGTTGTCATTAGAATCCTCTGGTTTCTCAACCTCTGCCATATTTTTAACTGCTTTCTCGTTGCTCTCATTTTCATTTTCTTTCTCCTGAACTTTAGCTTGTTCATCGTTCTTGCTCTCCTTTCTATGTTCCTTCTGACTGTGGCTCTCAGAGTCATCATCTGAGGAAGTATCCCAATCTTCTTCTGGTCTGTAATTATTATAAGAGGCATTCTGCCTTGCACCCCTGCCTCTTCCTCTGCCTCTAAAAGAACTACCCCTGCCATTCCCCCTCGGAGGGCGTGTATTACCTGCCCCATATCTGCCACCCCTCTCTCGTCTGAATGGTGGCCCTCCCTCAACACGCCCTCTTACAGGCCTGTCCATCCCACGTCTTCTTGTATCACCTCTTCTTCTTTCATTTTCTGTTCTAAACGTTCCCTGATAACGACTGATTCTTTCCCGTGTTCTTTCACCGGTGCGAGGCTCCTTCACCACCGTTTCCACTTTTGCAGTCTCTTCAGTCTTCTTCCCCTGATCCTCTTTGTGTATCTTCTCCTCGGTGACCTCCTTTGTCTCACTTTCATCAATTTCTTTCTTTGAATTATTCACCAAATTGTCTGCTGGTGGCTTTGAGAAGTTTCCTCCTTTTTGGGATGGTTGATCTGGGATCTTCCAGGGTGATGATGGTTTGGCTTGTTTTTCCTGCCTAGAATCCTCCTTTGAATCAGTCTTCCCTGTCTCACTAGCAGTTGAAGAAGAGGACTCTTTACTTTGAGAGAGATCTCGCATTTGTTTTACTGACTCTCCCATTCTCCTTTTCCCCCTCTCTGGTGGTCGTGACTGCTTCATGGGTACTTCCTTCTCCTTTTCCTCAACCTTCTTCTCGACAGGCTTTTCTTCAGACTTAGCAGACTTCTCATCAGGTCTCTTATGAGATATACTTTCTTGTCCTGCATTAATAACAGGTTTTTCTTGCCGCACCTCATCTTTCTTCTCTGGAACCAAAGTTTCCTGCTGAGCAAGATGCACAGCTTCCTCCTTTGACTTTGACAAACTCTGAACAGCAACTTTCTCCTCAGGTTCCTGCCTAACTGTCACTGGTTTTGTTTCCTCAATTTCCTCTGGTTTCGTTGATGCAGCTGCCTTTGCTTCCCTCTGCTCCTTTGGTAGTCGTTCTATCACCTTGACTGGTCTGTCCCTTTCTTCTGTTGATTGTTCCACCACCGGAGGACTGTCCATGGCATCCCTTTGTAATACTCTCTGTGATTCATCTCTGGAATTGGACCTTGAGACCTCTCTAGATGATCCCCCTGAATGTTGGCTTTCATTCTCTGAAGTTTTTCGAGTCCTCTCCTGCCCATCTGAACTTGCTTCTGAACTACCTCTCTTCCTGATTATAACCCCTGTAAGAAAGTAAATATAACCCAATCTTCAATAACTGGCCAATCAATATAATGGGATTTGGGTAAGGGATTGCAGTTGAGGACCTACTAAGTTTGGGAGAAACCAGTAAAAAATCTTATTCCTCAATGGAATGCAATGCCCATATACTTCAACCACTAGTTTACAAGAGTGCATGCTTTATAAATGGGGAATTTCTGATTATGGCTTGACGTAAAATTCACAATAGTTAGAGCATATTACCTGTGATGGAACTGCCAATTTTATGGGCACCAGCAAAAGACTTTCAGTCTCAATAGCAAAGCTGCTGACACAAAGCCTGCAACAAACTACTGGATATGGGAAATGCACCAGATTTCATAACATCAGACTATAAGGGCTTGCCTACCAGTCCAAAACATATGGTACAATTTCATAAGCACATATAGACTCAATATGATATCAAACAATACCAATTTTAGGTAACCATCTTGGTCAAAATGTGTATCCTGACTGGTAATTCATGTCATGTGCCTGGGTAAGCCATTTGCATCCAGAGTAAATAACTAAAATGTTAAGAATTTTCTGAAATATTTAAACTATCGCATATGGCAGTGGTTAGTTTAGTAGGACCTGCTCTTGTCCAGGAGATCCATGGTCCCCCAGCTACAGGCATTATTTCAAACTACACTTAATTTTTACGAAGACAAAGGTGCAAAATATTGGCAACTTACTTTGAGTAGGGTGGTTAGCAGGAACCTGCTCTGGCCCAGGGGGAGCTCCTACAGGAGGCCCTGTCCTTGGTGGTCTGTTAGCATCTCGCTCAAAGGATCTCGGTTGTGAGTGAAGTTGTCGGACTGATTCCTGTAAGAAATGAAAAACTGATGAATCTGATATTTCAAATAGACCGGAATTTAGATCAGTGCTTTTTTGGTCGTTGGTTAAAAAGAACCCAAATAGACAGGTTTCAGCAAAGAGCCATGGTGAGTCTGCTTATAGTGAATCTCCATTGAAAGCCTGGAAGATATCCTTAAGATGTATTCAAGGATCTGAAAGCTGGTTGTCAATAGATGCAAAATAAATTGCTCAGCTTACCTGAGTTGGGTATTGCTGTCTCCTGGCTTGTTCCTGTTGCTTCAAAAATCTTGGTGGAAGATTCCTGCTGTTCTGCCTTCCAAAGTTAGGAGGTCCTCTACTTTCCCTGCCCTGCCTGGATCCGTCGCTGCTGCCACTCTCCGTTCTCTCCCTTCTCTTCACATCTTCCCTTGATGGTGGTCTTTCAAGCCTCTCTTCCCAGTCCCGTACTGGCGGTTCATCATCCTCTTTTACGTTATCAGGTTTATCTTCTCTCATAGACATTTTCTGTTCCAGTTGTACAAGCAAGCTATTGGCACCCTTTTTCCTCTCCTCTTCAGCCTTAATCTCTTGTTCTGCTCTCCTCTGACGGGCCCTCTCTATAGCCTCTGCCATTTCACTTGATTGCACCTGTCTACGTTGTCTCCAGTTATTGTCCTCTTTGTCAATAGGGGGCTCTAGAGCCTGAGATGTATAAGAAATGGAAAGCATTAGTAATACCAATAAGCCCCAGTCAAGGCACATGCTATGTGAAAAGAAGTATCTGTCCAATCACAGTCAAGTGAATTGTCATCAAGTGACTTCAGTAAAACAGAATATTTGCTATTTCTACAAAAGCATTGTGTGAACAGGATTTATTGTGCCACTAAATCTAATGTCATGGAACTGCTGACAATATAGGCAGTGTAGAACTTTAATGGTCATTCGAGACGACCGGATTTTCCGTTGTATAACCAAAAGACCTGTTTACAGTTGTTCACGACGAAATGGATAGGGGTGCTTATGAGCCTTAAGTGCTTTCCTAGCTTGGTTAAATTTTAAGAAAGAAACCGGACTGATATAGATGACCAAGGTGTAATGGTTAAGTATGTAACATGCAATGCTGAGACATCACTTAAGCTGTGGCTTGAATGACTAGCAATGTATTTTGTTCTTTTATCCATTTATGTTGACATGTCTATTAGTATAAGAAGCTCATATCACTATGAGCACAGTTATCGTGGTTCTTTTTTTATTCTAAAATGATTCTAAATTCATTCTATTGCTTTCAATATATCTACCACAGTAGATTCATGGTGCATTTATCAATGAATCTTATATTCTGCAACTCCAAAAACTCTCTGAAATGCAGGAAGGTTGAGTGATTATAAATCCTGCCCAGGTGGAGGAAAACTTATTTCAAATAGGTTGGTGCTTTTTAGGGTTGTTGTTTAAAAAGAACTAGAATAGTATTTTCAGACAAGAACCACAGCGAGTCTGCTCATAGTGTATAATAGGCTAGGGCGACTCTACTTCGGAATCACGACTCTTGAACTGAGGGTCGAGTAACGATTCCACACAGAGTAGGACCCGACTCCATACACTGTATTCCCCCCCCCCATTTATTTTTGATTTTAAGCTTCATATTTTACTTCCGTCTTCAAAGTATTTCATAAATATTGCACCTATTTTCAATAAATAAATGGTTGAAAACTTTCTATTACCTCCGTTTTTATTTGTTCATTGTGCGTGATATCTTATAAACCAAATCCTCTGTATTGTTATGACGTCATCAATAGGAGTCAAGTAGTGTCCGGAGTCCCGACTCCTACGGCGGCTCCAAAAATCCATGGAGTCGCCCAAGCCTAATGTAAAAACCTTAGCATGCACTGTAGTATTGAGAAATTAAAGTGTCTCATGACAGAAACCCTACATAGCTTCTACCATATTGCAAGTGGCACTAAACATTTACCTTGACACAGGTTATGTAACCACATAATCAAATACTTACTTCAGTTCCTTGAGATGGACTCAATGGTGGACCAGGAGACGGGCCCTGTGGGCCACCTGGTGGTACACCCATATGATGTGGGGGTAGCACCATGTGTGGAGGCGGAGGCCGCTGAAAGTGAAGTGGAGGTGGACCCATTCGAGGGTACTGTCCTGGCAATGGCATTGGACCCCTTGGATCAAATGGTGGGGGCATATGAGGCCTGTTCCAGTTCTGATGAGATACAATTCACATATATACCATATATTGTTATGTAAGGACTACACTGTCAAGTTAGAAAGTAGCATTAAACAACATACTACACAAATATCTGTATATATGATCTGATATTGCTTAAATCAACTTTACAAATTAATTGGTGTTATATTATTAAGCCTACTTACTCATGAATATTAATGAGTCTGAATATGCTGATTACAAGAACTGTGGCTATCCTTTGATATGCTGTTATATTACCAGTGTTGTAACCAAGTCATTTTTTGTCAAGTCAAGTCAAGTCACAAGTCAATTTTTGTCAAGTCAAGTCAAGTCAC
>JAODAF010131134.1:0-10460 GCA_027574765.1 Molpadia intermedia | reverse complement strand
CTTGGGTAGAATTTCTCATTAATATATCGACTAAAATCTGCAAATAAATCAATTCCTTTCATTATATATATATATATCACCATTCCAGATTCACAACCTCTGCCTTTCAAAATTAAACACTAATTCCTCCTACAGGCGAAATACTCAATACTAGTGAAAAGCAACAATAAAACACATAACATTCCATTGTGCCTTAGCGACAAAGAATATATACACACTGTTTATGCCAATGGATATATATATATACGGTGGGGCGCACTGTCATACTACATCACCCTTAAAAAAACGTTTCGAAACGTTAAGCCAACCTAAAAAATTTGAGGTTGGAAATTGGTGAAAGGCAATTTTGACCCAACCGGGATTCGAACTAGGGACCTTCCACTATCTAAAGTGGACGCTCTACCAACTGAGACATCTCTGTTCTGTAACCCAATGGGGACTTCTACAATCACCATCTGGGAATGCATCTATTTATTGGAAAATGCGAGTTCTCCTTTGATGCGGGCCAATCTAGAGACCAAATTTGATGAAATCCAAACGCATGGTATCGCCGAATATATATATAATTTGGAAAGGCAGAGAATTAAAAGATTTGGGAATCTGGAATTGGTGAAAAGCACCAGGATTCGAACTCGAGACCTTCCACTCCACCATTAGTGTGGATGCTCTACTACCTGACTCATGAAGCCAGATAGTGTATCCTCTGCTGGAAATACCCAAATGGGCTATCTACTACAATTCACCGTATATATACGAAGTTCCGAAATGACATCTGGATCGCTACTAGGAAACACACGTATAATATAACTATTAACAAAAGCTTTCGAGAGTAGGTCTGTCTACTAAGGCTAGACAAAGCATCGGGTCTAGCTACTACAGCAATGGTTTTTGTTAGGTTTAAGTGCAACCTAACCTGCAATATTAGCCTCTTGAAAGCCAGTTTTAAACCAATTACTAAGTGTGTAAACAAAACAACACACTCCCAATTTACGACACATGTTTAGCGTTTTTTTTAATTATAGTAGGCCTATTAACAGACGGCGTCCCATACGATTGGATGCCTGACTCACCAACTGAATAAATGATTGACTGATAATAGTTGAATGTGCGTATTGGCTTGTTAATCTTAGATTATCTTAGATATTATCAACACGCATATACTTACAAGGTTACACATCACTATAGTCTCGACTTCGTTTTGCCAAATCATTCTCCAGAAATCTTCAACTGAAGAGTTGCCTTCGGGTCCTGCATTGTTAATTTTAAAATAATATATACATTTCATATATACATTTACAAGACAGCATTTGTAATCTATGGGTCTTAGCTATTTTTAAGGATACTGTTCCAAAAGCGTGCAGTGTATCATGAACATAGTAATTTTTATTATTCATTATAATTTTCCATCGTAATCTGCTCACATAAACGTCCAGTAGTAATAAATTGTAATCTAAACATAACCTACCAAGGTACTATATTTCTCTTTAGACTGTTTAAAGATGGTATGCCAAGATTTATTGCCAAATACTAGTGTCCTTATTGAATTATACTACTTTAATTCCCTCCCCCCTCTCCAAGGTAATAGAAAAGCTGAAAACCGAGAATAGTACTTAATTGTAATACATGTATACGCAGAGAAACGTGTCCAATGCTATATGTATACAAACCTTGGGTTGCAATAAAGTGTGTGTATGGTTTAAATCCCTGTGAGAAAGTGAAAAGTCTACGTTGTGTTTTATTGTTTAAATATATATTGATACTAAAGGACACATTCAGCAATCGCATCATTAATAAATGAAATAAAAACGTCATTAATACAAGATTATAACTAATATAAATAATATTGCTTCCTAAAAATCCAATTAAAAGACATACTTTAGGTATTTCCTCTCCAGTTATCAATTTACATAACTAAATGTTGTCCATATATACGTAATTTATTGCATTAGCAGTCAAGTTTCTAGCATATATATAATTTTAAATATTAAATATAAAAATACAATATTTTGAAACTACCCACCTTTCACCTGGTTAAATTATATGATAATAAGAATATCAACAATAACGTGAATCAACACTATACTATATTTGGTATTATTACTAGTCCCGTGTTATTTATATCTACATATTTTGTGTATATATTTTATATCTAAAGTAGAGATGGAGAGTATCATAACTTAAACTTTTATCTTCTACAAATATCAAAACTACTAGTTCTACTACTATATGAACAGGGAATTTATGTGTTTTCTTTGTTTAAAAAAATCACATATCCGAGAAGTAGATATTGTTGACCCAGGGAGGTTAGTGGGCAACAATATACCACTATTAGAACAAGAGAGTTATGGGGTTTCTCCCGTATTTGTTAAAAAATCACCTTTAAGGTGATTAAATTACCTTTTGTGGCTATAGATATTTAGGCTATTATCACAATGCATTATACCAATGATAACGATCACCTTTAAGTCTTAATTTATATATTTACCTCAATCTGCGGTTCACACCACAGTTATTGCAGGTATTCGCAAATGGTATCAATTGTTACCGGTCCCAAAATGATATATATTGATGACAACTATTTTTGAATGTTTGGAAAGGTAAACTATAGTGGCTAAAGATCTCACCATCAAGGACATATTTTTGGGCAAATATTTAAAATAACCCTGCCAAATTGGTTGTAAACTTAATGATAGCTTCCTGTAGACATAAAGGGATATACTATTGAAGCACAATATTCATCTTATTATGCATCATTATCTATTGGCAAAGAAGAATAAGCATATATATATATACAAATGAAAGTATTTTCACCTCCCATAAAGCAGTTTCTTTAAAGTAAGTTATATTATAGCTACCTTGATGTAACTGACATTGTAATAGTCTGTCTTGGAGTTGCTTCCTTCTAGATTTAATCTCACTCTGGAATGATCATCTTACATGCAAAAATACACAGACACAATATTAGAAAAGTTTATATTTTCAATGTATATAATTATTGTAATAATTGTGAACTGCCTGTATTGGACGTGGCAGTGGCAGCTTGGTATAGGAAAAATCAAATATGTTTAAGTTGAAATTTAGGCAATTGTTTGCATCTCATCTCTATTGCAAGAAGACATGCTTTTTATTATACTTCTATCACTTTTACAAGTAATGCTAAGATTTATTGTTAAATTTATTGTTTCCCAAAGGATTACGAAGCATAGTGTGTGGCAAATGGTCAGCTACATAAGCTGTGACACGAGGCCACTTGAATTTAATTTGACCATTATCAAATAAAAATAAATTAATAATGCGAATATGATGATATATCAGTAATCTATTAAAATTAAAGACTAAGTGTTGGAAGCTGAGATATATATAGATCATATCTTATTAGAGAAAGGGGGATGTGACATGATGTATTATTACGTAATCATTATAATCATATATGCATGTTAACAGAGTAGCACGCATGTGTGAAGGTAACGACACGTGTTCATAGTTGGTATATAAGTGAGTGTCTTGTATACCTTACCTGTCCAGCAGGTATACGTCCAGGATGTGTAGCATCTAATTTAACATTCATTTAAGTTATGTTTACGTGAATCATACATGTAACTATTTGTTATGTCCAGCGGCACCGATAATATACGTCAAGAAACGTGAACTATCCATAATTTCTTATTTTCTGTTCAATTTAAGTTCAACGATGTTTCCAAGCCAGGAGAAAACAATACATATAGTATTAAAACTTACATGATAATATATCGGTTGATGCAAGTGCCCCATGTGACTTTTCAAACCGTGGTGCCGAAGAGCTAGGATTTTGTTTGCCTCTAGGAAGAAGCTATTAGAAGAAAAAACAATATGTTGTTTTCTATGCCAAATGTATTCTTTGGATTGTTATAGGAAAGTTGTTATATGACGAGGGTTTCAATTAGACCATAGGGCCAAATTAAAGCAATTATTGTAAAGATAAAAAATGATATATGCTGGTCATGCTCTAACAACTGGTCACCATGTACAACATTTATTATGTCAATGTACACAAAGTCCTGCCTAAATGTACAATAAGTATTTACATGGCCTTTATTTGAAAAGTATGAAATATATTCATCATTTCCTTACAGATATATCAAGGCAAAGCTCATTCATATATAATAATGGTGTGAAAACATTCATAAATGAGCACGTACTGATAATCAACTAATGTTATTATCCCAAGTATGAAGACGCTCGGTATACGATTTCTAAATTATTGTAGAATACTATGTTAAACCCGCCCATCACATTCGTTCCATCATGTCGTTTGTTGTAACATAAATCTGAATCTATTAAGTAAGTAAGTTTAATGACGTTTAATAATTGCACGTTAAGACACATCGTTAACGTAATATGTGCACGCACGACATAGATTAATCATGATGGTATTGAGAAATTATTTTGGTGCGAATTGTAACATCACACATACAAATACAAACGTCCGCAAAATTGTATAAATTTCTAGCCTCTGTGTGGTACTGGGGTATATGTTAATTAGAATCACATCTACTAAATAGGTGTTTCATCGGCATACTTTGATTGTTTTGTATTTATAGCTACAAAAGAGCACAATAATGTAATATATAGTAATGTTTCTAGCAGTTCTGTGCTTTCAGAAGATTAAACAAAAATACATTTCACATGCTCATTAATATAGACATTACAGAGTATACATACTTAAATTATACAAATCAAAATTATTATCAAGGTACTGAAGTTGGAAACAACAAAACAACATTATGTCACAGGGCACATTCTAAGCCACTTCTCGAGTTTTCCTGTGCACCATTACATTGATACATAACTAACATCATTTTCCTTTTTAGACTATTCTATACCAATAATAACTGTAAAGATTTCATGCATTTCTTGGATTTGTCTGGCTGTTATATGTACCCGAGTTTTTGCTGCTTCGGGAACATGTGGTAAACAGAACGTATGACCTTAAGTCATATTATCAAAAGTTTAAGACAACATAAATTAAACACGTTGATCAAAATACCGTATAGGTCAAAATCGTACCCAAAATTCTTTAACAATCATTTCTCTCCTGTCACTCTTCATAAAGTTCTGAAAATCTGATAATCTGATAGGAGCTGGCGGAGATGATCGAGTGCCTACTTGTATATTGGCATATAGTCCATCGCTTTTCTCCAACTCATCACCAGGTGTTTCATAAGTAATATCCTCAGATACCTTTTGCTCAATAATAACCGGTTCATCTGGTAGCTCTAGTTTGCTTCGTTCTTTATTGTCATTTATATATTTATTGTCAGCCATAAACTCTGTTGTTGATTCTGAGGGTACTTCATATTGATCAGAATAATCGTTTCTCTGATTCGTACGTTGATTTGGTGTTTCTGTGTATACTAAATCAAATTTAAAACAATTAAGATGCTATAAAAAAATAAAACATTTCATTGAAACAGAAGTAAATATAAACATTAACCGTATTATCCGTATAATTGATTTATATACTTTATGATGTACATCACCATAATTAACAGGCACGTGCTGATAAACGTTTCCTACGTCAGCTAAATTGAACAGGACGAATGCAGTCATAAGTATCACAATAAAACTAGTCATTCTTACAACTAAGATAATATAGACGCAGGAACATTTGCAAGATTGCAAACACTAACAATATTAAAAAAAACATAGGAAATATAGGCATCTAAACTACACAAAAGAACAATTAACTACGATAAAAATGCGAGGTATCTTGGAATATAAAACAAAAATGTGTTATGCACCTTGGATTGTATTTGCTTCTGCGTTCTGGTTTCTTTTTAATATTCTCCAACGAACCCTTCAGCATAAAATATGAAGACAAATTATATTTTCACAGATTCATAACATATCATATGTTAACTTAAATAATGTTATATTGTAGCATAAATTTGTTTGTTTAACTTTTAATAAAATGACACACATTCAGATTTGTGCAAAGATACAACAAACCACGTTTAGTATGGTCTCCAAAACAATTTGAAATAAATTGTGTCTTTTCGAAAAAACATAGAATAAATAACTCAAAATAATGACGCCATCGTACCATAGAACACCAACCAGGATAGTAGCGCCGATCACACAACTAGCAATAACCATGACATTGACCGGCGAGATGTAAAATGAAGATTCTGTGAGGAATAGAAAATTTATATAACTTACAGACTTGTGGTACTCGAGTCCGTATTCGTACTCAAGTACAATGTACTCCTACTCCGAGATTTGAACTCGTACTATTTAAATCACACTCAGAAGTCACCATGCATGTAAATAATATTAAGAAACAATAAATCTCTTTTTAGTTTGTTTTTTATATTTCCAAGAATACTAGCAACCAGTTTGTACTATATGATATATTCCATATGCATCAGAAAAGTTTAATGTATTAATCTTATTTCCATAGATATTTATTAAAGCACTACTCTTATCAATATCTTGGGTATGGCATGCGATTATTGCGATGTCAATCTGCACCCATTGTAATAGTAGAGACAATGCAAAAAATGTTTTGTCACGTATGGTCGGGGCAATGGATATATATATATATATATCTGACTACAGCGTTACATAAAAATTTATACTATAAATGTGATGGCTTATTTGTCCGAGGGACAGCCCCTAAATGCGTCAGAATAAAATATATTCTGACGGGGGTATGTTTAATATCAGCAGTGGAGAAAATCAGAAGACCCGCTTTTCATTGCATGTTGCTGGTTGGTCTACCTCAATGAACTATAGGGCATAATACCATTGTGAGTAAAATATTTCATATTGTTTCTCTAAGATGTAGTGTAACGAAGTTGTGGCCAAAATGGGTAAAGATGATCATCAGATATCTTGGCTAAGCCTTTGTGTCGTGATATACGAAATAGAAAATTGGTAAGAAAACCCAAATTCACTGAACCTATATTGATCAACACAAAAGTTGCGGCCATGTTAACTATTCTACCGGCGATATATAGCAGAATATTTTCGCTAGGCCTACTCGTATTTACGGACACCACATATGTCACGTTCTTGAATATATATATATATATATATATATATTAGAACCTGGAGGAAAAACGAAAAAGTTTGACATAATAATATTGTAAGATCGTGGAATGGCTGATAAGGCAAAATATTGACTGATAAACTTTATTACTGCTAACAAAGTTAATCATGTTTGCCGATGTATGTTGGTTTTGTATTTAATGCATTTTTATGGGTTTCTTAATTTATATAATATTTTGATTATTAAATGTAATCGTATATTTTTATATTGTCGTTAGTAATGTAATGCATTTCTGTTCCTTGCTTGGCGGGAATATATAAATAGAAATAATTTTGGTACATATCTATATTTTTCCTGGTGTGTTCTTTTTCTATATTCTTAGATACAAATATTGTCTTCGGGTTACTTGTGACAATTTACATATCCAGTGTCATGAAATGCGTTACTGGGATATACTCATTAGATACATGTTATGGGGGTCATTAAGAACCATTTGATTGGTGTACCTCTACAGTCCTAAGATATAATATATGTTGGATGGTTTTAACTACATTTGGTAGTCAAACCTTCCTTAAAATTTGTGAGACTTGCGATTTAGTCGGTTATTATAAAGTAAACATCAATAGAGCATTTACCCGGATGAACAGAAAATAGAATTGCAACAGAGCCTTCACTGCGAGGACTCTCTTGGTCGGTTGTCAAGGAAACTGAAAATATGTACATCTTGCCAGGTTCCAGACCTTTACTGATGGTGTGCTCTCTCCGATCTCCGCTGATATTCACCAACATAATTGAATCATTAGAGCTACCATCTATCATGTAGTATATGGTATATCCTGATACACCAGTACTACACTTTGTTTTCTCTGATGATTACAATCAAATAAATTTAATGCATCACATTTTCAAGAGTATACAATACTGATTGTTAGTTATTTCTAAGCTCACAGTACATTGTTTATATCAAGAGGTCTAACAATGTAATGAGACAATTGTTGCAAGATTATATATGTTGGTATAACCATGGTTTGTGATAATATCAATAAAATAAATAAATAATAAAACATGAATCCTGGTCAATGATCATAAAGGCCCTGTCACTTTATTAACGTTATGAGGCATAAATTTTCCAGTGGAAATAGATTGGAATAAGATTTGTATGCTTCCACAAAATATATTTAGACTGGTAGGTTGAATTACAAAATCCCCGAAGTGCATGAATTTTATTTAAGTTTCGCTTTTAGCTCGACCTTTATTATTTCATATTTAAGCAAAGAAAAGCAAAGAAATTGTGTAACCTTAATGCCTGTTATGATTTTTTTTATGTAAGTCTTTTTCCTGGATCCCTTGTATTATTTGTTACGGTATTGTAAATAACTACAGTGCAGAAAATGCAAAAAAGACGCATGTCACAAATCAAAAGCCGTTTCGTGACTATACCAATGACTATATTACATATGGTATTACATTCATCCAACATTTATTTATATCGTGTTCACAACTTCTTAACTAGTTTAATTAACTTGCCCTCTACATATATATATATATATATTGAATTTGTAAGGATTCCAAGCTACATCCAATGTGCACATTTATATTTTTGAGAACTGCGCAAAGATAGGAGCTATTTACAACTTTTGGACGCGATACATACTTTTAAGTATCACTTCTTTTCGCCACGCCTTTCGTGAAAGATCGTGGTCACATGATCATGAGTCACACATATACACACGACAAGCATGAAGCTTGTTAACTATTTATTCAACGTCAAATTAGAAAATGTATTACTCTACCTTCCACGAATATTACTTAGCTTCCATGAAACAATGATGTTGTCCATGCCTGTATCTCTGGCTATAAAATCTGTTGGAACGACAGTTGGTGCTGAACATGGAACAAGAAAACTACCAATTTGATCAAGTCAGCACTACAGAGACACATGCATTTAATCATAAATCACCTTTAATCTCACAACTATAGTAGAATATAAAAACTGCGATAGACCGAACAAAATAATGATATGCGCAATACGTGGCTAAAACTTGAAGTTAACATTGTTTAATACTGTAGCCTCCCAGTGATGGATACATTTACAATGCGTGTTTGCAATGAGATGTTTTTAGTACTTGTTTAGTTCTCAAATGTATTCATTTATTTTTGTCATGGTATCTGATCCAAAATACATACCCGGCCTTTCAGTTTAGTTATTAGCTTAAATTGTATAGACCAAGAGATTGTTGCTGTATACGTTTGTGTATAATCTTTTTTAGAAGCCCACTTACAACAGAGTATCTTTTCTGACTACATATATAAGCATATATTAAATTTGTTTACTTGTTTGGGTAACTATTACCTTTCCAATTGTACTTTATTATGTCTCCGAGTTAAATTGCCAAAATTGTATTTCATATTGTCACAGAAGATTTTAATAGCTATAAATAAGTCCAAAATAATGTCACAATGCAATAGTAAGTAGACTAATTTAAGTTATTATCATTAGTTACAGTGATAAAGGTTTCCCGTAAAATATGAAGACTAATTTATTGACCTACTATAAAAACTGTAAAGTACAAACAACTATGGATTTGGCCTTAATACAATCTAAAATCTATAATGACGTTTATTAGTATGGGCTTATAAGGCTGGATAACTGGTTATTATTAACATTCAAATTGTAACAATTATCTCGTTATAGGCTGTACACAACAAGATAGACAACAGCTATAAATTATCATTGTAGAAGTTCAAGTAGCTAGTCTAGTCTAGGCATATGTCATACTTTGTTCGTTAGTTTACTTAGTTAGCAACGTTATATCTAAACATAATTTTACAAACATAAGGCAGGCTAGTTAAAACACGAAAATATTGTGGTCTTGAGCAAGTTTGACTGCTGTTCGATTGTCTTTACTTCACATACACATATCATACACTACAGTATCATCACACCTATACAATAATTATATGATTGTCAAATAATAAGAGATTTTTATTCTATAGAGAGGCATTGGAAGCTGAGGCGGCAATGGAAGACCGAGAGGCTATGCCCTCGGCCATTCCCTGCCGAAAATTGAGAGACGAAGTAAATGTAAAGCTAAATTACTAAAGTTTTAAATATATCTCAAAAGCATGTTGCATGGATCTCATATTTCAAAGTAGATGTCTCGTTATGTGTAGGTTGTGCCCTATTAAAATTTCATAAACTGGGTGGGCACAATGTAAAGTGCTTAAATTAAATATAAATAAGGGGTTTCTCAGAAATATCAATGGGCATGTATTTTCATCAGTCCGATTATATTATTTCTAGTTCAAAGTATTTATCTAATTAACATCCTTGAGTATGACAGGCTAACAAGATTAAAAAAACAGTAAATAAAAATTATTAGTTACAATTATTGTTTAGTAGTTACAAACTTGGGCTGTTCAGTAATTT
>JAODAF010131023.1:0-10462 GCA_027574765.1 Molpadia intermedia | reverse complement strand
CAAATAAATCAATTCCTTTCATTGTACTTGTCATTGTCGATATAGTCATCATTCATTCATTCATTATATATATATAAGGAGTACACGTGGAAACCATTTTTATTATTATATATATATATAATATCAATAATACAACGAAAAGACCTTTGGATATGAACATGCAGGTGAATAGAAGGTTACATGATCTGAAAGCCTCTTGTAATTGTTCATACGATTTGCCGGTTCTATAGGAGCAAGCTCCTTCTCAACCTTCAATGAAAATTTAAATTTACAAAGGAAGTTGTTTAATATAAGAGCTTCCGTGCTATTTTTCTTCGTGAAAATGTAGTATTTCATAAAAAAGATCAAAAAGTTATACTGGTGATTTACAGTTAAGTTATACTCAAAGCAAAAGTCACTTTTGGAAAACACAATTGCTTATTTAGAAGAGCGAATTCAGTATCTAAGAAAAAGGACAATCCCCACAAAAGGTGTAAAATGGTCTCCTCATGGCGACCACAGAACGTATGTCATTCATTTTTATTTTATGGAGGATATACGCCTCCCAATATAATTGATGATCTCCTTTAAGCACGAGAGATTTTGTATTCTTCAGAGAGACGTTCTGAAAATGTAATCTCTTCCTTACATTAAGCATTAATTTAAAGCCATTTCCAGTTTTGGCAAACCAAGTGTTTTTCGCAGCAAAGTAAACATATATATATGAAGAAGATAGTACATACAATTAAATATTCCTATTCTAAGATGGTCTAATTTTGCTACAACCACTAATCACAAAGGCAGCAACAAGAAACCCTCAAACAAACTAACAAAATGAAAGAGCCAGTTACACATGATGCATTGAGTTTATGTTCCAAACCCGTTCAGATCAAGCCCACCGGTTCCAGGTTTTGGTAATTATTTTATAATTACAACATAATAGTGTGCCTGAATATGACGCATAACCGTGACGTAACATGTGTAACCATATAACAGTTGGTTAGTAGATATATTTAGTTGTACGCATGTATACTACGCAGTTTTAAACAACTCAATCGAACGAATTAATGAAATGTAGCCTACAATACTTCTTTACTTATTGCATATTTAATAATTATATAAGACTATATATTTAATATTGCTGATTGATTTTCATGGTTTAACAATACCATATACAATACAAAAGCAACCTTTCTAAAGCGTTTGCTGATATTATTTCAGAGATGTGTTGAAGACTGCATCACTGGAATATTAACTTGGTTAATGTTGACTTTAAGTAAACAATTGAAATCTTGTTTTCAAACACAATCTTAAAACTACCATATTATTACATATATGTTCTTTGTGTCCATGATTATAGATAAGAAATTCAACTATTGGCTCTTCGGATCTTTTGTCTTCTTTGTTATATATCACTAAATGAAAATCAGGTAAAACACATAACTTCATAAATGAATTAACAAATATATATTGCAGTTCCCCATATTTTGAAAAGCATGTCCAAGTTTATCCGCAAGGGGTGATGTCAGCTTTATAAAAGCTGATAATTTGTTTTAATTGATCAATCCCAATCAACCAATCTTATTTAGGCTTTTGGAACAGATAGATCAATGTTGTTTGATGTTGTTCAAAGGGGAAATTATATTTATATTTATTCAATTTGCTTCGTTGTTGAATTGAATGGGGTGCCCGCATATTTCCAATTTTTTTTGCCCAACTTGACTGGTTTCCTCACGAGTATCAGAATCTATTAAGTACGTTATATATTAATATCATATTTCGGGATTATTTCTATGTATATATATATTTTACACACATATGCGCATGTATAATAATTTTATTTTAATAGTGTTTGATTCCTCTAAATAAAAGTAGAGCAAACTGGTATAACATCTTCTTAAAATATCTAAACTTTTTCAAGAAATGTTCTCAAATTGAGTGAGATAATGACACTTTGTTATTGTGTAAGTCCAAACTAAAAGAAATGCTATGACGTAATGGATTTAGTAATTTTTAAAATCCTCTTATAGTTCGTTATTTACTAATATATAACTCAATTTAATTTATTTTTGAATAATTTACAAAATACTAACAGGGGTTTATCAAGGTGTTTGTTTTGTCTGTGAAATTACATTGTTTTATATGTTTTACATTCATTTTATTAGAAATATCCTATCGCTGTGATTTTATATATTTTTATCTTTTTAATTATTCGATATTTTTTAGTTATATTTATTTGTTATGTTTTAAATACAATTAATGATAATGCAATAAATTGAAAGGAGTTGCAAATGATTGCAAAACTACCCCGCTTTTGTTCTTTCACAGTGAGAAATATATATATATATATAACCTTAATCTCATATTTTGATTCCCTATATACCGATCATTCATTACTATCTTTTATTTTACATTTACAAAAACAGTGTTTCTATGGTTTCAAATTAATGTTTTGTTAGATAAAACAAAGGACCAAAAAACAAACAAAAGTGACTTTTTAAGAAAGTAGAAAAACAATATTTATCTTTTTGGTCAATCAATGTAGGTGTGTTTACTCTAAACCTTTGTGTTGCGTTGAGACAATCGATGTATCGAACATCTCAATATTTTTATATGTTTAAGTAAGTAAGTGTTTATGTGATCGGTAAATATGTTGTTGGCATATTTATTATTATTATTCATGGTGTATTCATCGAAAAGTTAGTAACTAAAATTCACGAAGACACGATGAAATTAATAAAAAAACTGTTTTACTCTTTATTTGTCACATTATTTCTTTACATCTTTAATATTTATTATATTGATTAAACAATATTTATATCCAATACAAAGTATTAGGCCTATTTTTGATACTTGATTTCGCATATTATCATTTAGGCCTTTACGCTTTTATTCTGAAGATGATAATTGTAGTTTCTTTCAGATTACTTATTATATTTATGCAATGATAACTTAAACCTACTCCCAACTTCTCCCCCTAAAAATCAGATAATTATTGTATACTTTCAATTACAGATATTGTTAATGTCAAAAGAAACTCTTACCTGCTCGATGCACTTGGCGGTCAGGGACTTCCAAATTCTTGACTAACGTTGTGATACTTTCTGCGTAAATGTACTTCAGGTTTGCCGTTTGTTCTCGATTCCACCCAGTGTACCTCCTTGAAACTCCTTCGAACACTTTGATAAGGAATGTTTTCCCGATTTCTCACAAATCTCATGTAACTATTTTATTTGCTCAAAGTTACGGGTGATTCGTCATGCACATATAGTCTATCTTTATTTATGGGGAGTACACGCTGACTTAAGTGTATTGGCAGACGATAAACGAAGCTAATTAAAGAGTTCTGATTGGTCGGTTGTCGTTCCTGTCACTTTTCATTCTTCAACACGCGCTTCTATAGGGGAGTTTACAAGGTTGCGTCTCGGTACTTACGCGGATTACACATTATCACTCCGCAAAGTGATCAAGAAGATTACTTTTCCATATGTAGGTTCGCTAAGTAAACATATAGGACAGAATACTTCCCATCAATTTAGCTTCGAAATATTTGTTCTACAGTAGCTGTGTGGGGCCACTATACCAAAGCAAAGATTCCAAAACTTATGTATATAAAACTCTTTTATGAAGATTTTAATAAATCAAGTTTTGGATGAGCCAACGGATATTTTTCCTTCTGTGTAATGGGGTTGAATAACAAGTTACAAGCAAGCTTCTGAGAAACATTTGGTTAAAATGGTTTGGATTTTTCTGGGAAACATTTGGTTAAAATAGTTTGGATGATTCGTTTTCGGTAAATAATTACTTAAATTTTAGACATATCGAAATATAAACTGCTTGTTTGTATGATTTGCATATTTCTTTTAATAATTGTATATTTCAGATGTATTACCAATCGATATATTCGTTTACAGGAGAAGTGGTAAATGTGTTTCTTGCTTCAACCAAGTAGACTACCATCTAAACAGAGAGTGGAGGTGTTTAATGCAAGTCAACTTTGAGTATACTTTGAGTATATTTGGAGCTCAATAGATAACATTTGATTTCAGAATGATGAACCCGGCGTAAAAATATTTTGTGAAGAGGAAAGAGGGGAGGAGGAGAATTTTATTACATAGGGGGGGGGGAAGGGGGTAAAGGGGGTGGGGTACGGGTATTGTTCAATGGACTATATTCGAATTATGCATGTATTAACAACTCACTGTATACCAAATAAATGTGAATGGGTGTCAGTAGCCTGGGGTGAGGAGAGAAAATGTTAATCTTAGCTTCCAGTTGTTACTAAGCTAAAGCAATATTAATTTATTTTCATTGAGGATGAGATGGGGCATTAACAGTGACTGCTAAAGCCGATCATACGAACATGTTCCATGGCATAATATCAAAGTATATAAATCCTGACAACTTAAGTACACGATTGCAGAATAAATTTGAAGACAAAATCTTATCGGAAATCAGATCAATGATTAGTAAAACACGCAGTCAGGGCTACTTACTGAAAATAATGAAGCATAATAAAGTAACTGTTGTTGTTGGTTGGTTGACCGCTAAAGTGGACTGAAGGATTATTAACAGGACAATAGATTCTTATAGATATTCGTGTGGTGAATTGATTGTCCCTCTCCTAAGGTCACAACCCGTCTAAACAAAATGTTGCACTTTTCGTTTACACCAGGACAGGCTAAGGTATACGGTATCCGATTGATGATAATATTTAAGCTGTTTTCGCCGCAAATGTCAATTGTGTTGGTGGTGGAACTTTTGCTGTTGGTTTTTAATACATAAGTTCCTGGTTTTATTTAATACAATGGGTGAGGTATTGTCTAATACATATAAATCCCTGGTTTTATCGAATACAGTTTTTTGCCGCAGGGAGTCTGTGCTTTTTCATAGCATTTGTGTGTGTGTATATGTCCATGTGTGTGTACGTATGTGGGTGTGAGATGTATGTGTATATGTTTGTAGGTTTGCATATATACTTGTTTTGTCAACACATAAAGATTCAAACATCTTGTGCCCCCTCTCATGATCAAATTTGAATTCACACCGGGCCCTGGCTCTACCCATGATTAGCTCGGCGAGGCACACATCAAATTCTAAAATAATCTGAAAAATGCTTGAAATTCCCAGTATAGACAGGTATGCCTTAGGTACCCCTTCGCACTTCTGTTATATACGGATCTGAATATAGTGAACGACGTGACCATATTGCTACACGAGGATCAAGCCAAAAATTCCTTTGATACCCTTATTTGTACTTCTGCTAATCTAATGTTATTAAAGGGACCACTATTCTGAGAATATAAATGGTTTATCAAAGCAAGCGCGATATGTTCTGAGCATACACTCTAAAAATGTGCTTAGAGACTGAACGTATTTTTGCCCTCCCTTTGTATAGGTGAGCAAACATGTTTACCATTTAAACATGTTTACCATTTATACATGTCTACAAAGTGAGGGGAAATGTGAAAAAACGTATATTTGCCCTTACTTTGTATAGGTAAGCAAACATGTTTACTATTTAAACATGTTTACTATTTAAACATGTTTACTATTTAAACATGTTTACAATTTAAACATGTTTACCATTTAAACATGTTTACAAAGTGAGGGAAAATGTGTTTAATTCTGAAACACAGTTTTTATATAGAACCAATGTATTGTTGAGTATTTGTATGTGAAGCAAAAAAAATCTTTCCTTCAATTTGACAAAATTCAATATATCAATACACTTACTTTATTTTACTTCCGGAATTTGGGAATGACTGACTGGGGGCGTAAGGGGACTAGAATCGTTTTCTCATTAGCCGTAATCCATCAGTAGTTATTTTCTAGTAGTGGTCATCTGTTATAATGCATTCATTTGTGATGTAATATATTCTTGTTCGTGTTCTTTAGCTTTTAATGGTTAAGTCTCCCCGGGCATAACTCATGAATCACATTAATGATCACTTTTGTTTTAAGATTGTCAAAAAATTTCCCCGAAAATTTACATCCTGTACCATTATTCCAAAATTGAAAATATATAAATATTAACTTTCTCTTTTAAATTCAATACACTATTTCAAACACTTATACTGTTGTAAGCTGTCGTCTAATGCATTATATTAATGGCTAAATTTGAAGACTGTCCGGAAATTATCCCTCGCGACATTTTATCCCTCGATTGGGTACTCTTGTAATCTGAGCTTTTTATGACGAAGTTGGCTGACCCTTTTGCGTGTAAGAACCCTTTTCGAGAAACTCAATTTGTTACGGAAGGGGCGGGGAAGGGTGCTTCTAGTAATGTGATGCAACCTCGCGTTCATATTGTCTCTTTGATCTTTGCCTAAACCCCTTAAACACAGAGTAGTATCGTCCTTTATTGTTAAAGCAAGCACTTCTTGTTAATGTGCTTAAGCATACCGACAACGTAATTACACAGAGGCCGACATTTCTGGTAAATTTGAAAACTCAATTTTATGACTAAATGAAGGATTCTGTCTCAAATTCAGGATGCTAATGTCCATTTTATCGTTGTTGTAATATTGGTAAAAACACAAGAAGAAAGCCTGAACTTTCTTGGGTTCATGATTTCCGTTATCTTATGGAACGGGCCATTTTATTAAGAGGGTCACGGGGATCGTTAGACTGTAAATGTTCTAGTTGATCCTCATATTTCTTCGGGTTCAATGCTCGATGTAAAACGATTCTGAGGTGATTGTTGAGAGAGCCTGGGTAGATGTTGGGGGAGGGGGAGGGGTCAATTATACTGTAACTGATACATTGTATGTATAGTATGTATATGGTGATACATCAATTGCGACATTTTGATCGTTTGCGTTTTTTATGCGTCACGCTCTGTATGGCGCATATAGTATGGACTTGTGGTATAATGTATGGGCAGGTGGGGGTTTCGGAAACGAGGGATAGTGGATGGGGTATGTAACTGCTGCCTTAATGGCTGAAAAGCTCAGACCTCACCAGCTCAAAGGGACCAGTGAAGTGCCCGAAGACTATGCCTTACACCCATTACCTTAGCCACGGAGAGCCACCTAGGTGGCCATCATGACAAAGTGCATGTTAACCCCAGCTACCTGTAGGTTAAGATTCACGCAGCCATTTCCTAAAACGTTACGCGTTTGTTTTCGCTGAAACTTGACAATATTTGTCTGACCGTAATCATTTAACCTCAAACCACGATGATATTGAATCACACAGCTATCCTTTTCAAGGCACGTGCCAACTTCCAGGGAGCTTACCAATTGGTTCATACGCAAATGACGTAACAGCGTGAAAATCAATGGTTCATCATGCTAACTCCTCTATATTCCACATTAAAATGCTTCAAATTGTTGTTACTGTTGTGTGGTATTATTTGTGAATTCCAAGTTAAATTCCCAACCGTCTAACTTATTTTGTTTATTTAAGATGTATAGACTAACGAATAGGCCCAATCAATATTCAATGAATAAACATTAATTTACTTGATAATTACAGACCAGACAAAAACATTTAAATGAATGCAGTTAACGCATCATTACAATTGAAGTGAAAATGAACAGCTGAATCAACGAAAAAGACAACTTACCATTTTTGCCATGTTCTTAAGAGATCATCTTGACTGAATCCAAAGATTAGCTGCGGTCACCCATCTGATGGGAAGAGGTAGAAGCGGCGGATCCATTGAGCACTGTCTGGGGAGTATAAGGGTGTCAAGGATTTTCTTTATATATTTTTTATATTTATTTTAATTGTTAATTAATTGATACATAAACTGACAATGATAATCCCACTGCATGCTTGACGGATGTTAACCATTGAATTGTAGGTAAGTCCATAATAATTATACAAACGTAACCTTTTAGGTTAGTTCGAGGATATCGGAGAAAGTCGAGTAAAATATTTTAAGATTTAACCTAGGCTAGTTTAGTTGGAGTAAATATATTTTGCATGTACCGGTAAGTTAAACGGGATTATGGTATATGACACTGTATGGCCTAGGCCTACATGTAATTAAATATTATAACGTTAACCTATGGTTAGTTTTACAGATAAATGTGTTTACGGTTTGTCGGAATTTGCAAGCTTAGTTTCCTTCTTTTCCCCAGACTGCGTTTTTATTCTGACGAAAACGATATGGGCCCACATGCTGAGAAAACCAAAACCAGTACAAACAACTGCAACAAAACAAACTACTCCATACGCCAAACAAGTATTCACACCCACCCTATACTAGTGCCTCTACCAAACACAATATAGTTCTTGTTCTGTAAGCAACCAACACACCAACCATGATATCAATCCAAGCTAGCCTGATTACAAGCAGCGTCACATACACATACAGTCGTGTTTCACATACAGGCAGAGGACTCCGTTGTATTTGATAAGAAACTATATATTGTATTGCTTTAGAGGACATAGTGTTTCCATTGTATTTCCTTTCTAATTGTTTTGTCTAGCTAGTCCGCGAAATATTAGTCAAACATGTACACACCCACCCACACTCACACAGACACATGCCATCATAATTGCATAGATTCAATTGGGCTTCGGCAAGGAATCAAACTTAAACACGAAAATATAAGAAATAACAAACTTGGAAGTTGGAGCTCAAAGCCTTGAGGGTATACTGAGGTACTCAATTTTTCTACCACCCCCATCCCCTTCCCCATAATGAGTTTCTGGATCCTCACTTGATAACCGATAGGCTATTCCAACTGAAGAAGAGGATATCTCCTCAGTCTCTATTGAAATCAAAAATATTTTCAAAACCTGTTTACTTGTTAAACAGCAATGTCATGTCATGATTTAGTCCTTTTTGAATCACTTTAACAAAATAAGTTCATTCCTTCTTGACATCTGCTGAAGCGGTATCAGCGGTTTCCATGTTCGTCTAAGATTTTCCGTATTTTCTCAGGTTTCAATTACCTGTTAATAATTTAACATTTAACATTCTCATTTTCTTTAAAATTTCCAACTAAACTCCAAACCCACTTCAATGTATCTAGTTAAAAGCTTTCTTTTCCAAAGATTTTGCACAAGACAGATCACGCTGCTACTTAAACTCTTTGCAGCGAGCGATAAGTAAATACGTCATTGGCTTGAAAACCAGTTGTGAGCAATCAAAACCCTCTCAACATTTTCCCAAATTGTCGAAACCAACCCTCCAAATTTTCGTCTAAAATATTATAAATATCTTAACAACGAACTATCCAAACATTTCAGAATATAGCTATAGCAAGGGTGTAAATATATATAAGAATTTTACGACACCTCTACAAAATGGATCGTGATGTAACCAACTCATATCCACGGTTGATCAATTGTACTTAGGTCACGTGTTTTACTTTCCCGCGGTTTGTGATAGTTTCCCGCGCTTTTTGATCGATTTTCTACTCGTTCTTGACTTATTCATCGTCGTATGTATGATATTGTGTACGACAGCTGTGTCTACTGCGGACGTATTTCGTCGTAATTAAATCATACTTTGTACCAAATATTTTCCCCGCCAAAGTAAGTTTAAGGATAAACTGTATCCTTCCTTCAGCAAATAGTGTTCTTGCTTCTTTTGGGGGTTTAGTATCGAACGCGGATTTGGACTAAAGGAAAGCAAAGCAAATTCGTGTTTAAGCATTGATTAAACAAGGAAGACATAGATCAATTACACCCCCAGCGTGTTACGGAGGCTTTACGGGATCGCGTTGTAAGGTTCACCGCCTACGGGGTACATCCTTCGTAAAACAAGTCTTGTAGTTAATGCTCCGAGAAATATTTGAGATAGGGTGTCGAAAGTTTAATAAGACACGAGGATGAAATAATGAGATACTAAGAAAGATTGTATGAATAGTCGAAAACTAGAGTATGATTTACAATCTCAAATTATACCGCAAACAAATTAAATTGTATTGTATTTCATATTAAAAACAAGAGAAAATACGAATCGAAAATTTAACAAAGTAAATTTCCGGAAGCATTGTTGAATGGGAAGTTGTTAGTTTGTTGTAAGAGTTAGGACAGATTTTCAATTTGCTAAAGGGTGATTTGGTTTGTTAAGTATATTGCCTCAAAGAATACTGTGTTCATTGTTATTGGCACGCGTTGAACGATCGAACGTTAATATTGCAGAAGGGAATTATTTTCGTTGTATCGAAATATTATCACATCCCTAACGGTATCTCTCTAACTTTCTAGATAGAATTCGTTTATGTGTGATGGTATGGCTAACGCCTTCTAAAATAAAGTAAACTGCATAAGGTTGAAATAAAGAAAATAAAGTTATAGCCTACATGTAAGCATCGAAGACACACATAGTACCGTAAAGAAAACATTGTAAACCATGGTTTAAAGATAACCACAGTGTGTATGTATAATATATATATATATATATATAAGATAAGATGTATATAAAATCCCAATGATGGATAGTAGACAATCAGAGTACAAGAGGATACAGGAACCTCTAAACAAATTTAAAATAAATATTAGATATATCGAGACGAGG
>JAODAF010130912.1:0-10462 GCA_027574765.1 Molpadia intermedia | reverse complement strand
CAATTGAAGTCGTAATGAAATAATGAATGGTTGAATGATGATTATAGGGGGGGGGGGGGTGAATTATGGGGGTTATCTAATGTCTGTGAAGGCTATTAACCACTTTAAGAAACAATAAATGGATGAAGCTAGCACACAACTGTAATCATATTAATCACACCAATGTTGTTGTATTGACCTTTATGTTTTTACTGTATAACTGGTAATATTTAAACCCAGTCTACAAAAATATTATTTTGATTGTAAGAAAGATATATTTTCTCAAAGGTTTCCGTCACGTTGCACGTTCCTAAATATAAGTATATGTACTTTATTACAGTACCTTAAGATATATTGGAAATTGACAATTTTGCCGTAACCTTGAAAGCCATATAGTTTCGGGTAATAAGATTATACCAATCAACGGAAACCTGAAATCCAAACCGATATTCTAGTACCCTATCAGCATAATTTGGTTTCATTGGCTATACGATTTACGTATGGCAATATGTGACACCGTTTTCGTTTGATGCGTTTAATGGCCCACGTTCAGTTATTTCTCCAACCGTCGAAGCCTCAGTAGGATAAACAAGGAAGGCATATAGATATTTCGCATACAATTTAGAAAGTGCACGAATTCACAAATATCACCCAATCATGATTAAACAACACGATGTGTAATATTTAACACGTCTTAATAACTCGAGGCCTTTCCGTTGATGGGTTGGACAGCCGTGTCACATATATGATAATACAGATTTTTGTAAAATATTTAAAAGTATAAGTATTTGCTGTTTGGAAGAGGTTGTAGACTTAATGTTTCACATCATATTTAGAGTATACAAAATAAATGATTGTATTTAATACATACCGTAGCTAAACAAAACATATCATCGGTAGATTACCCTAGTTGTCAACTTCAAAGCAATGTGATAGGCTGTTCATATAACTGACATAAAACGGTAATATTTTATTGTAATACATTAAAAGATTAATATCACATTATCCAAAGGTAGCGCAACTATTAAACCGTGTTGCTGCAATTCTGCATTCCAAAAACAAAAGAGCGAAAGTCATTCCAAGAAGAATGTATGTAGGGACCACTCTGTTATCGAGTGAAATTTCACTCCTTGTAGAGTGAAATTTCACTCCACACAGGAGCGGATATCCACTCCAATGAAGTGAAATATCTTTCTACAAGGAGTGAAATTTCATTCTTTTGTTTTTAGAGTGTATACAACACTTTATTCGCTCATGGTCTTAACCTCTTTAGAACGGGTATTTTTTAAATCAGATTATAATGCATTATATTAAATGTCAGCTTGATTTGCAAAGCAATTGTTAAGCTTGTAATAATTTGGTTAAACTGCACACGTGTGGTTCGACATAATCTAGGCTAATCCTCAAGCGAGTCATACTTGAGTGTTATTATAACTTATAACATTTGGTGATGTAAAGATGCTTACAACTTTCACGGTTACTACATTTTCATTCTACTTTTGACGTAACTACAACATATTTTGCAGATTATATCTAATCTATAATTAATCCGGTTTAACACGCTGAATTGTGTTTATTAGAAAGGTTTATGTGCACATCGCTCTCGATATGTCGCTGTACAAATTTACAACACTCAGGACCCCAACAAAGGTGGAATCTAATCTCAGTATGACAGTATATATATCCCATGCTTCTCTTATTTCTGCTGCATTGACGCCTTCGAATTCGTTACAATGGCCTATGATTTCCCAAAGCGTGGAAACATTCTTGTAAACCTAAATATTGTTGTGGCTTTAACACATCATGATATCGTGTATAGAGAGAAGGTGTAAGTTTCATGTCTCACCAAATACAAGGCGAAACAATTAGTTAATTGAGTATATCAAATGACATTGGAAAGCCAATGCGGTGTATGTTAATAAAGTATGTAAATAAAATATGTAATTCTAATTAATACAAATATTACCATTCACAATAACCCTCATATTTCACTATTTCCAACACTGTACAATGACGTATGTAAGAGTTATGTGTAAATGAAGTCCGTTAAAAAATAATCCCGCTTTAAATAACACCTGACAAAATCTTATGGGTTTCACTTTTTCTTTCCATAACTTACCAATCAAAATAAGAATGAAAATATCCATCTTGATTACTAAAATCTCCGCTAAATTTTGGAATTGATGTGGACGTGATGTTGAAATCCTGTCATGGACCAGTCGCGATACCAGGACCCTTAGTCAAATTAAATCCATGTCCAACGAAGATGGTTGATATTGATATATGCTAATACTACAAGCGTATTGGGGATTAAGTGTGAATTAATAGTTACCAGGAGGTTTATCATGTGAATCGTTACGGATAAAGGAGGTACCATTTAGAACAAATCTATCACTCCGTGGCAACAATCTACTGCACGAACGACATAATGTATAAAAACATTGAATGCATAGAAGTCAGTCGCTTGTGGTGTATGTGTGCATCGTTAGCATAATTAACGAAGTAGGCAAATTAGAATTGGTTAATTGATATTAAACTTGAATCGGTTGTATTTTAGGGTAAATTATACTGTTTAGCATTTCCGTCACCTCATTTTAATCTTCAATATCCATATCTTGAGTTAGGCTATATAAGATATCACTGTTTTCTCCTTACAAATTTCTCCTTTGCTCAAAGGCGCCAAATATTTATAGTATAATTTCACTTGTCAAGAATAATATTTAGAAGCGATGTCAAAATAAGGTATAATGAAACTACTTGATCTACCTGCAACAATATTCCAGATGAAACTAAGATAAATTGAAATGAATTATATTTCAAGAATTCCCACGAGTGGTTCATACAACACGACAGAAAAGAACGAAATACACAAAAGAAAATTATCACAAACCTCGAGCATGTTATTGTAACAAAACCCTTCCAAACTGAACGTGTTAAAGCGAAATGTCATAAATATATTGGTCTACTTGTTACACATAGCTTGAGAAAGAAACCACTAGTAGTCAAAAGGAAATACATTTTAATCACCAGATAATAACTTGGTACTGCTGGTTAAACAGTACATACATAGTAGATTGCACATGCTAAATTGATCTTACGTTTGTGCAATAAGTAGGTTTACTGCTATGGCGTATAAGGCAAAGAAATAACAAAACATTACCGAGAAACGATCATTTACTATAAATGAAAGCTTTTTAATAGCTACTTCTGAAATTACCGAGGCACCTATATGTATGTATGTATATATGTATATATATGTTATTACATCTTAATGATTTGTTATTACAGATTTAACATTTTTACTTGCATGGCACTAATGGACCTTCGTACTGAAGACATATTTCGTAAATATTGTACCTATAATATATACGGTAGGTGGTAATATTACATGCTGGAATAATGGATTTGATATACCGTAGGCTGGAGTAACGATAGAACGGTTACTATAGCAAATACTCGATGCTGTATGTGTTATGCCGCCAGCAGATTCATAAACGTGATTATTTTTGTAGATAAACATGAAAACAAATAATTAACACAGTAATCTTTTACGGTTTTCCATTTTAAAAGCAATATTAATCACTTGTGTTGGTTTACTAATATTAACAGCCGTAAATACTAACTGCCCGTATATTGTAAAAGATTAATGACATGATACAATGACGTTAAGTAGGTGCAGTATGTCAACCGCTTTTACGAAGCTTTAACTGCTTGGGATTCAGCCGTTAAATTGTCGGTCATAAATCCGCTTCTTTAATTTGTTGATTAAAGTGCATCATTGTTTATGCGACCATTGGTGCTGTTCGAGAGAAGGTCAAAACGAAATATGGGAAGGGAGAATCTATTCGCAAATTATGATCATATATATATATATTCTTGAGATTAATAATCAATGATTTATTTATCGTTCAAGGAAGTTTATCATGTAGAAAGATGACTGCAAACCTTAACATTATGCTTAGCGACGGCGGTTTAATTTTTACGCAAATTTTGAGAATGTCATTTAAATGAAGCACTAACCTATCTTGACCATTATATACCTCGAAGGATTGTCACAATGCAAAATATAACGGGTAGGCACCAAGCCAGGCAAGAATATACGACGCAAAGGAAAACTTTGCGGTTCACATTATTGTTTGGTGGCGGCAATATCCGCAATAAAATATGTTAACATCCATGAATTGAGTTAGGCCGCTCCTTAATAGTGGGTATTATAGAAATCACCAGTTTTTGTGTGACTGTGAAAGGTTCTTTCTATTTTAAACCCACTTTGACATACAACCCAATAATATTACGTTTTTTTTATTATACACATATGACGGGAATGAATTGATGCATACCTTGCCAAATTATCTCAATATTTTAACTGGCTGGAAGTACAATGTATTGACACTATATATGTACTATTATTGGTGTTGACGATTCGTCAGTATCCCACTAATACTACATTACATTAACAATTCATTACCAAAAACCGAAGATTCTTTACATTCTGGGTGTGAATATAATAATGGTAATAGTGGTGTCTCTCTATAAAACAGACTGCAGCAAAACATGCCAAATGTTGCAATTATATATGATTATAACAACAATAACTCGCAACATTATGCAACAGTTGCAAAGCTACTATCAAATATTTCTCGGCTAGTTATTTAAAATATTATATTATTATATTTATTATGTTCTTAAATTTCGCTAACTAAGAATCCAAAACATATTTTCCCGTCAATGTGTTGAATTGATTACCGTACTGCACGTTCTACCGCCGTACATAACCCGTGGTGTAACACAAACTCCCCATTATATATTATGGTGTCTATTTAACGCATCTTTAAACTTTTCCTCCGCACAATAACTGACATTGACTGAATAATTTTAATTATTCAAATATATAAGAAGCATGTATTTTTTATTACACAGATCCCACCCTTACGCATCCTTTGTATATTTTGTCAGCAAATTAAAAAAGGCAGATGCTGTATATATGCTTTATAGATTAAACCCAGAAATGAATTTGCGTTTCACGTTCTCTTCCTGCCTCTGATTATCGTTGGCCTGCATGATAACCATTTATCTGTCAGCTGGTGAAAACTAAATCCGAGTAAATTTATCGTTTAGCGTGAATAATAGTAATTTTTAGCATGCACCACGACGCATGGGACGATATACGAGATTTGAATTATACAGACGTCAACTTTTCAGATACAAGCAAATGCACAACCACGAAAACGAGATAGTTTTTATAGGAGGTTATTCACGAGCACCCGTCAGTGTCACCTGCAGGATGGCACTCAATGCATAAATGCGAGACATGCAGCTCTCATTAAATCATCAAACATGTTTTGTTTACTTAAACATATGAATAGGCTGCAAATCATCATCTTGCTTACCCGAATCTACACGGTCCTTCGCTAGATATGGTAATAATAATGTAGCAAGTCTTTCATATATAAGTATTATTTAATATATTTATATCAAGGTTGAATAGTTGGAATCGAGTAAATCGACGTGATGATAAATTTATAGATTTGATTCAGTCGATTGTCAGTCGATCAGATATAAGTGTTTTCATGATTAGTTGAATGCTAAAGTTAAAATTGGCATAAATATCATATAGATGTATTCATCGGACGTACCGATGCTGTTGTAATGTTTGAAATAAACTTTCAATTACAATAAATGTATATATTTATAGTTACTGCTCATATGATTGGGCTACACTTACAGGAATAATTATCTTATAAAAAATGGAATTGTCCATTATAATATTTCATAAAAATCGTGAAACAATTTGAGACTTATGTTGTCAGGCTATATGCAAGTATTGCAAGATTAACTTTCTTCCAACTAAATAGCGTAAAGAAAGATTTTTGAAATTAAGTGTGCTTATGTTGTTTTTTCATGTATTCTTACTTTTTATCATTTGGAAATAAATGTTAGTGCATGTTATCATTGTAGGAAATATGTATAGGAAGTTGTTGTTTACAACATTACTTTCACGGATGCAATGTGCATAACATCTATGTTATATCTTTAATACTCGATATTTATATACACACACACACACACACAAAACCAACATTAGATTTGACACCATTTTTCTAAAGTTAGAAAACCGTGTATTCAGTGATGGCCAGGAGAGAAGGCAATAGGGATTTTTTTCCAGAAATTTGCTTTGTCTCCTATTTGCCCTCTCCACGTGGTATTGCTTACACTAACCTAGCACGCGTATAACGTTTGTATGCCTACAACTTTGCCCCTCGAAATTTTGCATTCTACGCATTCCCTTATCCTTACTAATAAACGTTTGACCTCGCCATTGCGTGTATTGTCCTCATGTGTTCTCTACGAATGGCATATAACAAGCAGGAAGAAACCGTTTCGAAGTAATCATACACTGGGACATTCGTATTGGCAAATACATTCACGAAGGACACATGTGAACATAATAGATGTAATCATGATGCTATTAACATAACCTTGAGTCCGGTAATCGATTCACATGCACCATTGATATATAGGCTACATACTCATCAACAAGACATTTGCCCACTCGAGACTATTACTCTTGTGAACTAATCATTGAAATTAAAGTAGATAAGTGCTCGGGTCAGAGGCATGATTGAAATTGGTATTTTCTTGCCCTTTTGTTAGTACAAAGACCGTATTCTCAACCAAAAATCAATTTCAAATCGAAACTTTTTGGCCGAAAGCAGACGATTTAAGAGCTAATGTTTCGATGGCTTATACCCAGGAGTGCAGAAATCTCTCTCTGAGCCATGACGAGTAATTGACGCTTGCACGAAAGACTGAAACCAGAAAGATGGTCAAAAATGTAAAAGGTTGTCTTTAAAACATTTGTGATCCTTAAGAAGATTATCTTCGAGGAAATCTTCCGTACATAATAGGAAATAAAACAAGAACAATAATTATACGACTATAGTTGTTTACATTGATTCATATCCAAGACGGTGGTTTGATTACTCTGGTTAAGCCTAGGATTCAGTGCAGCTCAGTGGTTTGGACAAGCGTGCCGTTATTAACAAATTACCTAATATTTTCCATACGTGTATTTGCATTAGTGATAAATAACAAAATCAACCAATACTAATATCAATTAACGTGATATTATGTTCGGATAAATGACTAAATAAATCTCGAGAAAGGAAAAGAACGTCGAAGAGATTTTTAGAATTCTAAGTCGCCCAAGAAAGTTTAAAAAAATATCAAGTTTCTACAAACTTTCTGTATCCTTGGTTGTTTGAAAAGTGCTAAACCGGATCGACGGTAGGCCGAAAGTCGTTGATGACGTCATAGTCATCGCTTGTTCTTTCCCTGTTGGCCTGCTCGAAAAAGCGGGCAACTCAGTTTCCTAAACCTATGAAGACGTGTGTGACACCTGCTTTCCTTCATTGACAGAAACCTTTATAACTATTTAAATTCAAGGAGAAGTGACGGGTATACGTTGTTTCAAAATTAAGAAACAGCACAGAGTTTTTTGAGAAACAGGTGAATGTATTGTTGTCGGTTGTGTTGGCTATATGACAAATGGCTAGGCCATCTTTTGGCGTGATATTTTAGTATAAACATATTGACCTTGGCTTCCATTACGTGTTTACAAGAATCTTTCATCTGGAATATGATTAACATAGTTTAGCATAAGCTTATTTTACTATTTGCAGCAGCATGTCATGTACATACACCAATCACCTGCTATACTACATTTAGCAGTTTTTAAAAAAAATTCAGTCGACACTTATGACAATCACCACTGACTAAGTCATAACTACTCTCAAACATTGTAGTATTTTGGCTGTTTGTATTTAACGTTATGCAGAAAACACAAAACATAGTCCTATATCAGAAAGTACGTACATGTTTTAGCCTACTATTGATAAGAAATACAGTCTATTACTTAGGAGAGAAATCTGTGCAAACTTGATTGATGGAGTACTTGTTTGATTTAAAATTTTTGATGCTATGATCCAATTATAATAAAAAGCAAACGATGTGTGTAATAGGATTCTGCTTTGGGTAACAACCCAGCAAGATATTTGATTTGAAATGTAGTTCCTAAAAATTCCATCGAGTAAATTGCAACATGCCACTTGGGAAATCTGAAGGAGATTCTAATTTTGCAGTGGGGGCTCAGAGGGTGAAAGTTTTGTAATTATATCGCCCCGATGCAAAATTCATTAGCAAAATGTCATAGTGGTGAAATTATAACATTGTCTTTTGTCGAATAAAACCTTGTATTTCCGGAAAAGGTAGATTTACATTTCCTTACGATCTATTTTGTTTTATTTTCGAAATGACCTTATCATCTATAATTGCATTCATCGCAACTAAAAAGGGCGCAGGCTAAGTTATTGTGAGTGTATATGCCATGTAGTTATACACCAGAGTGTGTTAAAAAATAATATCTTTGCACAAACCCAACGTTATAGAATTGAAAAAACAAATGTTAGTCATACAACAATTGCTCGTGGTCGAACGGACGCCGAATCCCAAGGCAATCCTAGCGTTTCAATATAATATATTACTTTTCGATTGATGAAATCATTTCAGATCGCAGTCATTTAATACCGGAAACGAGGAGCGCCCAATTAAATTCCATGGATGATATCCTGAAACTTGCGAAATGTTTGTTACATTGTAGATGCGAAACATTCTAGCATCCCAATGATATTACTTCTAAATTGATAGAATGGTTTAAAAAGCAATTGGTCATTTAATACCCGAAATGAGAACCATAGGCCCAATTAAAATTTTGGGATGGCACCCGGGAGATTGCTAACCGTTTGTCACATTGTAGATGCGAAACATCCTAGCGTCCCAATGACATTATGTACTAAATTATTACTAAATTTAAAGAATGTTTCAAGAACGTAGTTGATCATTTGGTACCGGAAATGAAGAACGTCTAGGGACGTCTAGGGATATTGCCGCTTGTCACATTCTAGATACAAAATGCCTAAACATGTAGCTGGGATCCGAACAGGCGCGAATGTGTCTGTGGCTATGAAGTATAGATATGGAGATGATTGAAGAAAAACCACCATGTGGTCTTAGCTATGAATAACGGACACACCACAGGTCACGCGTAGATGCGTTACATTGGCTGACGCTTTACACATTCCACTCAATAATTACTAGGGAAAGGTCAGTCAGCTTTTGGTCGGGAGAAATGTGAGGCAACTGGGTGCTGTACTTTCTTGGCTCGTATGGTATAGACAATTGTTGGAACAGTCGTTGGTTCTATTACGCAAAATTATAAATTCGATTCCAAAAGATGTTACCTTCTGGAAAGGTATTTACACATTTATTAACTTTGAGAATACGTGGATCAATATTTATGGTAGTATTAAGTATAACAAAGATGCTGATTTAGATGTTAAACATTTTCACGATATACTTTTTACTAATGCTAAATTGTATAGAATAAAAATTAATGATTCAACTTTATGCACGTTTTGCAAAATAGAAAATGAAACAAACGATTACCTTTTTATCCAATGCCCGTTAATATTTGACTGACTATTAGATGTGGAAACATTTACAATTTTGATTGTATTTTGATAGAATTCCTATTAAATATTTATAAGAACGTAATTTGGGAATTTTGGTCTACCCGTTTAAGAATATTGAACAGTCAAAACCAACAGTACAATGTGGACGTTATATATATATATTACTATTCCGTGCGTAAGAAAGTGCATATATCTTTTATATAATTATTTTGACAAGAAAAATCAGCTTGTTAGGAAAATATTCAAACAAGCCGATGATTCCGTAATTATCACAGAAAACCCCACGGGTACGTACACTTATATTTTTACCAATAGAGGACTGGTAGAGCGTCCACACTAGATTGTGGAAAGTCCCGATGGAGTCAAAACTGTTTTTCACCATTCCAGATTCACGACCTCTGCCTTTCAAAAATATACATATATTACTCTTGAGTTGCATGTTCCTGTTCCTTGCTGCAATGTATGTATTTCATCAGATGAGTTCGATAGCCCAAACGGCAGAGGCAGTTGTATGTAAAACAATGTTATGCAGGCTAGAGTCCTGCTCGTACTCAATTTTCCTAATTCAATTATGAGTTGCAGAGTCAATTGATGACCTTTGGGGAGTGTTGTGTTGCGTCAAGTTTTAGTTCCTTTCTGCAATGTCTTTCGCCAGCTGTGTTCTATAGCCAAAATGGCACAGTTAGTTGTACGTAAAACAACATATGCTGATTCCAGCCCTGCTCGTACTCACATTTCCCCAATATTCAAAAATTCTTTCCCGTGTTCATTAAGGTGAGGCGCCAATACTTGGGTCGAATGTCGACAAAAATCTGCAAATAAATCAAATTCATTGTAAAGCAACTTCCCTTCGCTTTATATATACATATATACATAAATGAAGTGTGTGTATATCAGCGTATACATTGCTATCCAACACGCGGATACGTTGCATTACATATATTCTTATTACA
>JAODAF010130801.1:0-10462 GCA_027574765.1 Molpadia intermedia | reverse complement strand
TTCAAAAGAGCCTCCGAAAAAAAAAAATTAATTCTGACCCTGCATCTGGCATATCCCTGTCATTGGTGGTTGCAATCTCTTCATCAGTGCCTAGCAGAGAGTCGATAGTCTTCCTTTTGGCTGGTGCTTGTTGGTTCTCCTTTACAAAATCCCCAATGTCTAATGTCTTGGTAGACATTAGACAACTCATGCTTTTCCTGACCCAGGAATTTCATCCCCTTGTAACAGGGATCAAGTGCAGATGCCATCAGTGCTGGTGTTGTTACTTTCATCTGTTGCCATGCATCTGTAAAAACAATTAAAAAAAAATCAGCAATCAATCAGATATTTTTATTGAAAATTGGATGCATTTAATGTTATGATTTGGTGGGGGTACTGGGGGAGAAGTTTAGTTCGGTTTTTGCATGGTCTAGGGAAAATCAAATATGATTATTTATTTTTAGTTTAAATTGGTAGAGGGGAACGGTTAAATGGTTTGCATGGTTTAGAAATGGATTATTGGTCCCCTCCCAAGTATAAAAGCATTTTATAAAGTTTAATATCAGGCTTTAGAAATTAGGGCTAATTGGTATTTAAATTAAATTGACGGGGAACCAGTAAGCCACCTTATGAATTCAATAGAATAGCATCAACTGATTTTATATCAAATCACCGACGTGCGCTATTGTGATGTAATCCCTAATTTACGTGACGGGGCTTCGAGAAGCGATATAATGATTAAGCCGGTTCAACATGGCTTACAAGATTACAATGAAGCAAATTTATGACAACTGGCATACATTTTAGCACAAATTCTTTACCAATAGCACACCTGGTACATACATGCCTGTAAACATCCAGGTCAACTTCCACATGGGGCCGTCTTGGTGTCCAAAGATTGCCATGCCATCCTTCATGGCAAAACTTGGCACCACCCTCTTTCTCTGTTGATTTGTCACAACCTTCTCCTCCAAATGATGTACATTAAATGTCACTATATTTGCTATGTAGTATGGTGGTAGATATGCCATTCCTGATGGTGGTGTTAGATCTACCAAAGGTGATGTCTGCGTCATCCAAACCAACAGCATTTATCGCATCCTGTGCCAAATCAATAATTGGTTCTTCTGCATCCCTTTCTTGACCATTATCAGAATCTATATTGATTGGTTCTTCATGATGGACTAACCCTAATGGCATGCTTTAATTTTCTCTGCTAATTTGTTATACATGTATGTAGTGATGGCTCAAGGCAGGCAGATTTATTGAATATTTATCTAGTAACTCGTTGAACTTCATTTCATATTCCTGTAATGAGGAGCATTTAATAAGTACTTCTAAACCAAATATCTCATTTATTACAACCCTCTGTGCTTTGGCATCTGCACCAACCTTTATGGATATACAATGATGGGTATTTTCTTCTTAACTTCTTAAGTGTCTACTTCATAGTAGATGACATCCCAGAAAGTATAAATGCTTTACAGCCTTTGTGAGTCATCAGACCCAATGACCTTATTAGATAGTTATGTCCCCCCAATGCTCCCATTTAATTTGCCTTGCAGGTGTGAAAAGAAACGATGGAGTGTGACATAACTTCCGTCCCAGTATAAATATGTTGCCCCCGACATAATGGGATGATTTTGTGTAATCTTACGGACAATGATTTTATGGTGATATACTAAAATTGTCACATAAGAAGCACCTAAATTAAAACATGCATACATATAGATGTATTTATGCTTCTCTATGGCAATGATATAGATATCCAATGCCCCCCCCCCTGGACTACCCTTCTTGTGGGGGTGTGAGTGGGACATCTCACTATCTAAGTCACTATCAGAAAAGGCATAACTAATGCTCAATAAGTTCATCCTCAATGTAAGACTGTGAAAATGTGCATGCGGTAAAGTGGGGGTTTCACCACTTGCCTGTAAGCATCCGGGTCTTCCATGGTTGTAACAATTAAATGTTTGGATTTGTCAGCAACTGGCTCAAAATTCATCTCTGGCAATACCATATTCATCTCTGGCACTTATTGTCTGTGGAATAAACACAGAATCCTTAAAAAATAAGGCAGTCATTTAAAGTTTGTTTCAAGGGTGTTCTTTGTTTTCTGGCCCACGACTTGCTGTAAACTCTGTATTTGGTGACCTTTGGTGGTCTTTGTGTTTTAGCATCCTCTGCCGCTAACCTTCTATTTTTTCTCGGTTCCTTCTCCAACTTTCGCTTTAAGGAACCAAGGTTCAACTTGTATTCCTCAGATTTCAACTTTCAGCAAAGGTTCAGCATTTTTTCGTCGTCCCCACTTATTTTATGCATACGGCGATACATTCTTGCACTGCGTTTTGCAGAGCGTTCTTGTCAACTAGGTCATAGTTAATATGTTCAGTGGTACAAATCTGCTGCAATATCTCCTCTGCACAGTCAACATTGTAGTATGGATGCCCATTGCTGGAAAGTGTGAAAATTAATTGACACAAAGTCTCCGGCACTATTACAAATCCTGTACCACCAGTTTGGCTCACAGCTAAACTACAAAATCGAAACACCTTGCGGCCAATTTCGTTTTTTTAACTAAATGCAGCGGTGTTTACAAATTCTTCAAATGGTCTGCTGTTGTACTGACCACAGAAATTGTCACATCATTCTGTCTTTTGTTCTTGTTGGTGTAAGGATTTCCTTGATTGCAGAAGTTAATTGAAGCTTAAAAAAATCCAAGGCACTTCCACACACTGTTTAACTGGAGGAATAGACAAAACTCATTTTCTTGCCTCCATTCATCAAATTTTTTGTCCCAACCTTGATAATGTACAAGGACTTCTTTCTTATTGCTTATTCTCCTTGAGCCTCTAACTTCCAAGTTTTTTTTTTTTTGGCAGAGGTGTTGTTTAATAGATAAACCTTGATGTAGTCAACTTTCTTACACTTTGAATTTCTAACCTCCATATATACCTGAAAATACAAGAAAATAAGTAAAAGATTCACTGGGTGTTTTTCTTCAATCTATAAACTCACACCTGATTTTATTTAATCTGAGAGGGGGGGGTAGCAGAATGTAGGTAGACAATGTAACAGCAAAACATCACCCTACAATTACAAAATCTTTCTTTTCTGTAGCCTTACTTTTGGACTTCTCCTTATCCAGTTGCTTAAGCATATTCTCTAGTTTGTTGTTGTGCTTCACTAATGACGTATTTTCATTTACTTTTGCCGCAAGCTCCTTTTTCAATTGCACAACACTTGTTTCGCTGGCATCAATATGTCGCTTAACCGCCTTCCTATAAAATATGATATATGAATATTAGTTTTTACACATGTTAGCTGAAAACTATCATTTAGATAATATAAAAATAAGAGTTAATATACATCAACAATGGAATGAAGGATGTTTGTCCAAGTGAGTGGAAGTACCTGTGGCTGATTATACTTCCTGTCACCCATGGGGCCATGGTTGTGAGAGCATGAACAGATCTCTTCTGCCCAACTGTCGTTCATCAGTTCTGAAAAATACTGTGCATTTTCAATTGTCCTTTTGCAGTGCTGTCGGAGGCCAATGCCCTTGATGATGGATGCACACTTCTTCAAATAATGTCCAAGCTTTAAAACCATTGAAGGGACTTCAACTTTTTGAGAGTCTTCAAACTTGCTAACTCTTTTCACACATTCCACAACAACATCAAAACTTTCTGGATTAATAAAATCCAAAAGTTCTGTGTCGGTTTCTGATGATTTTTTTAATTCAATTAATAGTCTAGCAAGCTGCCTCATCATTTGCGATATGTTTGCTACCTTCTGCTTACCAAGCCTATTGTATGTTGACTGACCAAATGCCAAAATGACTTCATCAGTCCTGGCAACTAAACTTATATTATCCTGGATCATTCTGCTCAGAACATGTGTTCTAAGAGCAGCAGTAGAGGAAGTAAAAAACGGCAGTAATGTATGAGCCTACTGTCTCTGGCAAAATTGGGATTGACATTCTCTTCTTTGATTTCCTCCTTTTTGCGCAGGTGGCAAACTGAATTGTGCCGCCAGAGATCCATATCCATATAAAATCCAAGGCAGTGTGTGTAGACTCCATATTCTGCTTCCTGACTTGATGACCATTTGACTTCTGACAACAATTAGTTCCCCTTTTCCAGTTTGCAGAGCCTGTATTATAATAAAAGTTTCCTTTGTGTCTTATTTCCTCCCAAATAGTAGCTCTCTTTTTACTTCTTTGGGGAAAACTCAGTGCATGAGCAACGTCTACCTCATCAGCATGTTTTGCTTCTAAGTGCCTCGCTAGCTTGGACTGCATTTCATTGCAGTAAAAACAACTCTGCAATTTGTCATACACTCCGACACCATTGTTTGAAGATGCTGTTTTTACCATGCCTGAATAAAAGAGAAGAAAATCATATACTACATTTTCTAAATAAAAAATTAAACTGTACAAAAAGTACAATGTCCAAGCAACACAATGCAACTACTTAGAACCTATAAGAAGAATTTACTAACAAATTTGAATAGCCCGTAATTAATTAATTCCATGTTTTGGCAAATGACATACTCCATACCCAATTGTAGTACAGTTTAGTTAAATTTAGTGTACTCTTTCTTTCATGTCCAAACTATATAGTCTCTAAGTCAGACCCTTTCTCAAAAATGTTGTTTCTCTCTGCAATTCAATATATTGTAAAATTGCAGATATCTGATCAGATTGGACCGTGGGAAAGGATGGAACCCAAGTGCGAACACAAGAAATCACAAACACTTTGTTAAAGACTTCTCCTTGAAGAGTTAAAGGCCCACTGATAAATTGATAACAGTATATGTGTTAAAAGGAACAGTTTAGTGTATCTTTATGTGACAATATATTTACAATAAATACAGCTGCTTGAAGAGGATTACACGGTTAACATCCAGTACTGTTTGTACAAAGTTTGAGTGCTCCACTGCATGAAGGTTATACACTCATGAATGTCATGTATCATACTTTGATGTGCTAGTCATCGGATGGATTGGTCACGATGCGTCCTCCCTGTCGTCCAAGGCAGGTCGGTGAATGTCGAAATAAAAGAAAGCGAATTTACAGTTTAACATTTGATACCTTATAACAATACAAAGAAAATAGAGGGGAGTGGGAGCAGAGAGGACATAGCCCATGACGTTATACGGGCCCAGGTCCAACAAAGCAGAAGTAGTCACATGGCCTTGGTTATTATTTAGTTTTCAAGTTCATTAATCCATCGTCCTCGAAACCAGAGTGTGTGACAGGGGGGGTGGAAGTGAGACTGTATTTTGATTTTTACGATTTTTGCCATAGAGTGTATATATATATATGCATGTTGCAAGGTTTATACACAATATTCCTAGTTGTATGTTTTTAGTTTGCTTGGTGCTACTAAAATTATTAGTAACATTGGTGGAGTTAACCATCTCATATGCAGGCCCGTAGACAAGGGGCGAAGGGGCACATTCGAGGTTACTGAAGTCAATCGTAGATTTTGTTTACGTAACTGAACTGGTTCCAGAGACTTTCTTATTATTACTAGTTTGCCAGATCACTAATTTATTAGAACTAGTGAAAAAACACAAATTTCACCTTACCGTAGTATACATGTATTTCACGTATCAAAATAACTCAACATGTGATCCATACTGTTGACGTATTAGGATATGATGTCTACGTATCTCTCGTAGTATTGTGGAGGCGTACTATCCGTACATTGCGTTGGAACTAAAATGAAAATGGGAAAAGACTAACCATTGTTATGAGAAAATATAATAACCTAACACTCTTGTGCGCAGTCTTGTCAGTAATAAGGCCGATGTTTGGGTACAACCGCTGGCCATGTAGACCTATACGATTCATCAGGACACTGAGCCAAATTGTTCGCGAAACACTCAGTTGTACATATATCTTTACCATCCATGGAATCAGTTGATAGTTTCCTTGATCATATAGTGCCCTAGCTTCTAATGTCTAGTTGTTGTACTCTTACAAGTGCCTTCCAATTGTTGCTTAATTTTAAAATATTATTCATACTTTCGCATGAATTATTTTTCCCATCGAGTTGAATCTATTTGTATGCTTTTCTCGGTTGGATAACAGATGCTTTCATTTTCTCCGCTAATTGCTTAGAGTATGCAGTGAAGGCAGCAGTGGCTGCACTAGCCTAGGCAATCTGGGGTGGGGGTTGGGAACTAGGGGGAAAGGTATATGTAAAGTGTGTTTCACTTTGGAGAGGGCGTGCTGGATTTCTGTGGACAGCTTATGGAGATCCATGAACAATGGCGATGCCGTCAGACAAGTTAAACACAAGAAAATAAGTATACAAGAAATATAACGCTAAGAGCAGATTAATATGATTATAGACATTTAATTGAATGGCTACCGGTAACTGTTAATTACTTAGATAAATATATAGAGCTAAAGACATTTTGTAAGTTACATGTAATGTATATTGCCCAGCCAACTCATAATACAAATATTCCTTAGGCCTGGGACACTTAAGGCTATTTTTACCAGTAACTAGAAATTGTAAAGTACTTCACAAGGAAGTTCATCAATGAAGTTATTAGTGACTGACAACACAGTCACTAACTTTGAGTCCCACTTTGAGGTCAAATGGTTATAGCTCTAGTCTAAATTATGTAAAGTGTTTGAACTTCCAAGAAACTTTGGGATGGTCTGGAATTCATTGTGGGAAAGATTGGCTTCAAACATATAAAGCACTGATATGTTTTCTGGGAGGCTAACTAGGCAGTTGAAGGATGCATTTAAGGTAGTGGTGTCAGAGGGTATGTCAGAGCTTGTAACCGTTAATGAGCAACGACCAGAAAAAGTATGTTGTGGCATTTGGCAAGATCAACACCAAAACATGCAAAACATACAATCATGGAAGTCATCAGCTGTATCAGCACTTAGGTGTTGATTAAATTTTTATATACTGTATGCCAGATACATCAAGAGCCAGAGTAGCAATATGATCAAAGGGGATACAGGATCTATGTAACAGAGGGGTATGTACTTCGCTATATGCATCACATATTTTGACAAGTAATTAATTAATCTCTTATGGGTATGGGAAGCTTTAAAGTCAACCATGTTATGTCCCACTTACCCTGGAACTTTGGGGTTTAAGTGGGACACCACACAGGGTTAGTGGGACACAACCATATATGCTGAAAACCTGTTAAAAAATGATATCAGGTACATATAATGATATTCATAAACAGAGTGACATTTAAAAATGATAATGTAAAGTTTGTGCATCATTAGCATAAAAAAGTTAAAAAAAAATAAAAAAAAGCAGTAACCCCCAAAAACAGTAAACAATACTGACAAAGCAGAGGGCTGCCGAGGGCTACCGTTGCCAAATACCAGTGCATGATTCATGCTAATATCGACCACATGAACCTGTACATGGCTGTCGTCAACATAATAGTACCCGTCACAATGTCCACAGTAATCTTGCAAATCATTTGCATCATTACTTACTACTTCATTAGCCACTTTAGTAGACTTTTTAGTTCCCCTTTTGTTCATAGACTTTTTTGCTGTTTTCTTCCTTTTGTCTCTTTTTCTGTTCTCTTTCCAATTTTCTGGCCTCTTTTTAATGCGTTTTGTTGGTCTTTTTCGCGCTTCTTCATCTCCAGGCTTGCAATTATTTTGTCTGATGTCATACACCTGCCTTCTGTTATTCTGCGAGACTTCTTTGATGTATCTATCCTTTTATGCAGGACTGGCTTTTTCATGCTGTTTGCAAATCTATCTCTGGAGGCATTTGGTGTGTCAAGTATTGTGGCAGTGGAACTTGTAGGCATGCATCTTGTTGCAACCTGTGGTGGTTGCTGCAGTAGGCACATGATACCAGTAGTTGCTGTGGTAGACATACACGCTTTGTTAGTTTCTGTGATAGATGTAGTCGCTACATTAGTTATTGAAGTAGTTGCTGTGGTAGTAGTGGCTACAGTAGATGCTGTGTTGGTTCCCAAGGGTGTTTAATACTGTGAGTACCGGGATAGTGTGTTCTAGGCTCATCATCTCGAGTTCCATCCAAAGTCATGACCCTTGCTTTGGACTGAATCCGGAGTGGCTGCTTTCAGCCCTTTGGAATGTATTCTTTTGGAGGGAAAAATATCTGGGCCACTTCTGGAGAAACGATACCACATGCGACAAGTGGCATTTGTAACACTACTTGAGGGATAGATGTTGCACCAGCAGTACTAGTAGGCTCAACATCTTGAGTAGGTTCATCATTACTTAAAGAGGTACATTCAGCATATGGGGGTAGACAGAGGTCTAGTTTTCATGATCATTTTGGTAGCCACGCTTCAACAATTTTTTGTCTATGGCATTCCGGTCTAAGGAGTGGATACCACACTTGCGGAAACCTTGAGGACTTGCAGGAAATCTTTTTTGGCCGCCCATAGCTCTCCTCTCAAGGCCTGACCAACCTTTACAAACTTGCTGATATGTACTTTTAGGCTCTTGTAGATGGCAACATCCAGTGGCTGGCAGATATGTGGGGGACCAAGGCGAGGGTTATGTTGTTTTCTCTTGCACGGGACTACAATGAGATATGTGCCCATCCATGAGCAGAAGTACTGGTCATTGTGGACTGCGATCTTGTTGACACTCCTTCAAAAAGGTCTGTTGAAACCATTTAAAAAACAACTCTTTGTCCATGAAACCACTGTCGGATTTTCCATACAAAGCCCTCTGAGGACCACCTTGGGCATAGTTTCCACCTGGAAATCCATGGGAGAAAATGATGGCGACATCGATCCCCCAGCAGCTGAGACACAGCAGTGAATAGAAATGTGCTACGTACATGCCGTCTGTCTTGAGTGTTTTGTCTCCTTGGAACAACAATAAGGTCTACGATGGACTCGTCTAGTTCCAGATTCTTTCTAGATGATCAGTTCAAACTCTTCAAGAGTGTTCTTGAGAAGAGCAAAGTACTCTCTCAGGTTCTTAACCATTGAACCTGAAGCCCTAGCACAATCAAGATTATCTGGACGTTGGAGGGTAACTCTCCTTTGCATAGTAATGGGAATGTTCCTGTATTATGCAATATATGACGTCACTTTTGGTAAAATCCCAAATAGTTGGCCGAAGCTTGATTTCCCGCCGTGTATGGAGTGCTGTGAAAATGAAGCTTCACGCCCTCATGACATTAGCATATCACATGATAAAATTATCTAGCAGATACACATAACCTGCTGTTTAACAATAAACTGGTCAGATGTAGAGGGGTTCAAAGAGGTGACTGGCGACCTTACGTAAGTGGCGACTTTACCAGTAGTGTTTACGTTAGGCCTACACAGTACTCAGTAGACATACATGTAGGGCTAACCTAACATTAGGTCAATGGTATTTGATATACGTCACTAATACTAGCTAGGCTAGGGTGATGAGAGTTGAATCTACTGTATGCCCATTTGTTTCGTATATTACACTGATCAACTAAAGAAGTTTAATACCGCTAAAATGTCTTTCATGACAATTGTACAGTACAGTGGCATAATAGTACAAATTCTTGACCATATCAGTAGCAAACCTGGTCCATACGTGCCTGTAAACATCCGGGTCAAGTTCAACATGGGGGCTGTCTTGGTGTCCAAGGATTTCAATGCCATCCTTCATGGCAAAACTTAGCGCCACCCTATTTTTTGTTGTTTCCTCACCACCTTCTCCAAATGTCCCTGTTGTTGGTATATAGTCTGCTACCCCAGATGGTACAGTAGATGCCATTCCCGATGGTGGTGTTAGATCTAGTAAAGCTGATATCTGTGTCATCTGAACTGTCATCAATCGCATCCTATTGGCATGATTGCGGGTGCATTTCCAGTTTCAATTATATAGGCCTACTTCAATGATTGGTCTGTCTTTTGTCTGAATCTTGGGAAATGTCGCATGGTTCTACTCAAAAGTCCAAGTATATTTGCACTATTTAATGCATCTGCGATACACTTTGATGCATCCATCACGTAACCTTCACTGAAGCCTAGGACAGTAGTAGGTTATGCCAAGAAACAGTACAAGGAGTAATAAAATGAGAAACTTGCTTCAAGGATCGTAATACACTGTTAATTTGGTCAAGGGTAGAATCTAAATCTTGCTGATACGATGCTAGGGTGGCTTCGTCAATAGGAGTAGCCAACTTCTTATACTGCTGAAATTTGGCAAACGAGGCTGTAGGAATAGTTACAAATGAAACAATTGCCTTTGGTCGAATGGCTAGTACACGCTCTTTAAATAGCCTGAAGGTACTCAAGAGACTCTCCGCTGAACACGATGAGCGTTTCAAGACACGACTACGGTTACACCTACAAGTACTCGAAATTCAATAGATCATTAATGCCAGCAGCTAATTTAATTATAATATAATCCTCAAGACAATATTTCCTACGAAGCACAGAAAGAGTTTCTACCAGGAGTTCAGTTACAGTGGCACCTTTACGAATAATGTAATCAACAGTGATATTA
>JAODAF010130800.1:0-17308 GCA_027574765.1 Molpadia intermedia | reverse complement strand
GTTGTAGAATAGGAATAAACTACATTATGTTCGACTTTTACTGGTGAATAAACGGTCTCGACTCTAAATTTAGCAAAATAACGGACTCGGCTTCGCCTCGTCCGTTATTTTGCTAAATTTAGAGTCTCGACCGTTTATTCCCCAGTAAAAGTCTCATAACTGCAGTTTATTCCCTAATCAACTGCCTGTTATTTAACTTGCTGTAATTTTCACGCAATATCGGGTTGTATAATAGAAACAAACAAACAACCTATTATGTTCATATGATCATAATGATCATAATCGCAAAGAATAAAGTAACAAACACCGGCACCACGGGCCGGTGTGGAACGGAATAATACATCCGCTCACCGATTAAGTCATTCCACCGATTATCTCTGTACTTTGATATTATCTCCCAACACCAGTAAAATGAGAAAATAAAATACATAGCAGATATATGCCGATAAACTGTTTGTGGAGTGGTAAAAACCTATTAGATCTATATTGTAACTGCGCAGCGATCGGGACTGCGTAAAACGATTTCAGACATGAAGTCATGATATCAAGAAAACGTTAATTGTTGTTCCTCAGGTAAATTTATGCTTAAGCTTATATCTGTATGTGAAAGCAAATCTGAAAGGAATTACATCGACCGCTTTAAGGTATTGTTTGTTTTAAGGTATTAAAGCAATATATTATAAGCTATACATTTCTGTGTACTTTAAATTGTATTCTAACAAGGCAAGTAGGCAACTATCTCATTGCCGTCGTTTTAACTGTCATAACCAAATACTTATTAGACTATCTACCGGGTAAGCTGATTTAACTGCCATGTTTTTACTCGTCTGTAATTGGCGTTTTTTTACATAACGTTTCTTTGTCGGCTCGTTCATTTCCGTGTATTTTCAAATAGTTAAATCTGCTACGATAACATGGCTCTGAAATTTCCGGTTAAAAGTACGGTTATTGTCCTTCGATCCTAAAAAGGAGATTGTAAGTATTTGCAGCGAGAGGTTTAGGCTATGATATCATATTGTAACTAGAATTAGGAGACCATCTGATTGATTCTCTGACTCCCTTCTGAAGTAAATTGTACTGAGATTGGCTAAGCTTTTTGCTAAACGTTTAGTGTTAATTAACACGTTTTAGATATGTCACATATGTGTATTACTTTTCTTTTAAAAACACCATGCCATGATGTAATTGGACTCTCGGAAGACAACCCTTTCTTCGTTACAAATTGTCTAGTGCTTAGGCCACAAGATATGACAGTACTTGTTTTAATTTATCGAGGAGAAAATGGGCAGTAATATGTAGTGTAGCCTATGTTTTGTTTGCTAATAGCAAATATAGATATTCACTTACAGTGTCCATATGTTATCACCATGATAGTTATCAACCTACAGGGAAATATATTTGTTTTCATTTAGCCTACGAAAGGGGTAGTGGGCAGGTTGTGAAGGCAAAGCCGATCTCGCGTAGCACTCGGCTGGGTCTCCCTTCAAATATGTGTTAACGTTAGATGCGATTTCCTGGCATCTAACAGAGAAACATTTTTTATACATACGTTACATACATATTTTATACATACATTATATTGAGTATAAAAACGGGTAGTTTCATTAACCAAAAGGGGCACTTAAGATTTTTCCGTCATAGTACGTCATACAGCCTTATTGCGAAGAGCACTGCGTTCTGGTATTCATTTTTAACCCATTTTCACATTATCTATAAAGCAGCGTTACCGTGCTCGGAATGTTGCATTTTTCATTAAATCTTCAAACAATCTGAAACACAAAACGATTCGACGGCAGAAAACTATATAGATAGCAAAAATAATGCAGAAAAATATAATTATGAATCAATAGGGCAAAATAGTTAAAAATTAATTTAATAGGATCTGAAAGGATCTAAGATTAATAAAGTGCATTTACTGACGTTCTAAAGAACAACGTTGAATGTTCACGACATTATACAAAGTATATCTTTCTCCTGACAAGTGCAAACACTCCGAAACTTTTTCACAATTACAACACTGGTCGTGATCATTCCCAAATTGTGAACGAGTTCACTAAGTGAACGTATGCATGCATGGCTTCGTACCTTAATGGTTTTTGTGCAATAATAACGTGTGTATGACAGATATTCTTCCGGATTGGTTAAGAAAGGAAGGAGGAGGCGTGTCTTCAGCTAACGCCGCTGCGTCAATTACAGTGATCGACCACCCACTACTTTTTTCGGAGTAGAGTTCGACTATAAATAAGTCAATCAAGGTTGCAATAGTTTCATAACTTCAAGTCAGCATCGTTTTGACGTTATATACGCAGAAGCTAAGAACTTTTTCAGTTTTTTGAAGGTTTGTCTAAATTTCAAAAGGAAGAATTCTGTTAATCTATACAACATCAGCGGACACAGCGTCGGCTAGACCCACAGTTTACTGACTTCATTTCGGTAAGTAGGCTATATTACGTTATTAGTCTAGGAAAATAGGACTGAAACAGTGACAGATTTAGGGGCAGAATTGGCGCCCTTCTAGGTTGTATAACAACAATACCCTTTTTTTGATCCGAAGGCCATCTTTTATGTTACATTCTAATTTACCCCAAAAAATAGCTCAGTGAAATATTCATGCCGATAGAGTGGTTCGCTTTTTTCGAGTGATCACTGGCGGCACTCCATTGGAGTGAATTGCACGCTTTGACTTGAGGAGTGTACGTTGTTTTGCGGATCGCACAATACCCAACCTACCTGTCATGTATGTTTTTATAAATCTCGTCATCGGCAGAGGTGTGGGTACAGGAAAACATACTGTACGTTTGATTTGGGCTGGCTGGGAATGGGGTGGGGCTATCGAGTTGAGTCATACCTCACAATAGCCTACCATCCACATATACTTCATATACTTTTTTAATGATTTATGTTTTTAATTTGTTGGAAAGTGTATGGTTTCGAGTGAACATTTGCTTCAAATTCGAAATCCTCGGAGGTGGGTGGTATTATGTATGGGGTTTGTGGCCTACACACTAAAACAGCTGAAACATAAATGTGTAGCACTTAAGTGTAATTTTCGCATAGCATCAGAAGTGCTATGTAAGACTGACGTAAGATGTAACATTTACAAACAGCTAATTAAAATGTTGTAGAAATAATGTATCGCTTTAACTATGTGCGAGTTAACTAATATAGGCTATCTATATTTGGGATTGGCATTTTGACATATGACATGATTTACTACCAATTATTAAAAATGTATACAAGATATTAGCAATACTTTGCTCAACAATATTCATTTATACAACTTTTAATTAAAAATTAATACAAAATAATAGCAATACTGTGCTCAACAATATTCATTTGAACTGTTGGAACATACGACGTTAAATTGTATGTGTTGAATATTAAGTGTTGTATAGTGCGGTATATGCACACAAAGTGCTACATTTGTAAACCCCATAAGTTACACCATAGCCAGCCAGGGTCGGGGGTGACTGGAAGTGCTAACACTTCCGATATTTCTTGGATATGCCATAGGATACGCGAAAGTAGACCAACATCATTATGCGAGCGCGTGTGGTGTCATCAAACGTACGCTGGTTATGCGGTGAATGCAGTACATTTTTCAGAAAAAACATATATAGCTTCATGTAAGTTCGATCATGCCTGGAAGTGTGATCACTCTTAAGTATCTTAAGACCATTAAGATGGTTTCACAATGACAACGCACTGAAAATACCTATAGCATATCACATAGGCCTATATACGTTACCAAAAATCAGATTTTCAAATGAATTAAATTAGCCTATAATGTTAAAAGTGCAATAAAAATTGCAGAATATCCCGCAATTCACCAGCCAGTGTTTTTTTAATGATTTTTTTTTATTTACGTACCTCATGCTTTTATGACGTCATTGGCCAATTCGTGTAGTACCTGATACGTACGTACGTGCGAGCGCGTGTGGTATACGGGTTGAAACCATATATAGTGGGTACGAAGGTTACGATCCCGCGGAGCCAAGTCGCGTCAGTTTTCGGTGATACGGGAACCTATATCTTCAGCAGTATGCAAATTATAAATTATCTACGGATTGTTGTTCATACAAATTAGAGTAATGTTCCACGTAGGACATCAATGGCTAACTTATTGATGGAACCTCAGCTATCTGAGATTTGAAGTTTTGCTATTGCTTGCCACGTGGTACAGTATACTATATACATTTAAGCGCGGGTCGAACTTATAGATTCGGACGTTCAAATACCAAGATGAATCGAGCCAAAAAACTAAATTTTCTCAACCCAAATCCATTTACCACAACAACTAATTGTAAACTAATGTAAATCTCTTTTACAAATGTTTCATGTGTACCATAATATAAGTAAGCCGGTAAGAATTCATATTTGCAAGTCTTATGTGATCGAACTTCCAGGCAGCCACGCTATATCCAGAGCTGGAGGACTCGAGTAGACTCGGACTTGGCTCGGGTTCGGGTGCTCTGGACTCAGACTTGGCTCGGACTCGGCACCTTGTGGACTCGCACTCGGGGCCGAATCCAGTCGAGTCCACCCAAAATGTATTGTATATATTTCTTGTCAATCCTTCCCTTAAATAATAGTCTCTTATTCAACCCAAACATTCAAAAGGGATCATAATCAGTATTCATGTAGTGCAAAGTTGGCTGCTTATTGGGGAATTTTTATACTAAGAAACCAGTTACATGTACAGCATAATCCCCAGTATTTTATTGATATGCTATGACAATTTTACGATACTTTGCCGGACTCGGACTTGATTCGGACTCGGAGACAATGGACTCGGACTTGGTTCGGACTCGTATGTCCCGGACTTGGACTTGGTTCGGACTCGGACCTGCTGGACTCGACTACAGCTCTGGCTATATCTAAACTATATTTAAACTATATAGTATTTACGCACGAAACGAGAAGTGGCACAACAGTGAAACAAAGTAATCGTTGACATTGTGGGATTTAAGCCATGCATATATGTATGACCACTTAAAATATCAATGTGAACAATATGATCTTGATCGGAGGGTGAAAACAGGCTTTCAAAGAAGCTGTTGTCGCGAGGAAGACACCAGCGCGAATTTTACGCAAGCACACACACACAGTGTAAAAAAGTGGGGTCCAAGTGGAGCACCAGTGGGAGAGTAGAAGAAACTGTGAGTTTCTCCAAAATAAATATTCAGAGATGGACAAACATATTTATCTGTGGCAATTTGGCAAAACCCCTTTCGCAAAAGTCTGAAGCCATAGACTCACGCGTTCGGTATCCGGTGCTATTTGGCATAAATATACGTGAAGAGAAGCGCACGATTCGCGTTGAAAAGTTTCGAGTTTTCGGAGGTCAGTTACAAAATGATATGATAATCAGATAATAGAATCGACAAAGGTCCGATCCTTATATGTTAGGCCATTGTTTGATTCTTAGAATTTGCCGACCGACTTTTCCAAAATAGACCTATGACCAAAAGGTGGGAGTGATAAATCAGAACATACAGAAGTGATATAAGCGAACTTGAAAAGAGGGGTGATTTGGAGGTGTTTTAATTTAATATTATTCCATTTCACACCGTAATGTAACAACATGTAACCAGCCTCTCACTTCATATACGCGTTGCAATGTAGAATATATCATCCTTGTTAGTATTTACGCACAGTAAACTTGAGGGGAGCCGGGGTACCGTATTTGAAACGGAAATGAAATTTTCTTGGCTAATGATAATAACGGTTCAATATTTCTTTTTACCAATCGAGATTGATTTCAAATCACTATTTGTATTAAAATCCAGAAGGCTTACGATATACACCTTTTTGTAGACTAAAGAATACCGTAACTAAATCGCTGTTTTGTTTGTAATCAAACCGTAGTTAATGACTTGCAGCTGAACCAATGGCTTACAAACTTTGAACTATTCTCAATATTTTGGACTTGTCATCCTGAACAACTTCCTTTTAAATTTGTGAGATGTGAGATTTAACTCGTCTCAGTGTTAACAAAACGCTCTAGTCTTCCTTCCTGTACGTCTGAATATAACTTCGTCATAACCAGCATATTTACCGGAAACACACTTAGTTTAGTGGTTTACATGTAATTCGATCCTTCTCTTATCTTTTATGTCAGTTCTCAGATCTCAACAATTAATTTTATAGTGTAGGCCTAAATAAAGCTCAAACCCTTTCATTTTTTAGCGGCATATCCGTTCGCGACCATGTATTGTGAACCGAGGATGATAAATGTACATACGTCCCATCCTTGCGAGATCGAAGTACATACTGATGTTGTTTGCTCTATTAACCCTTACTATACCGTAATCGACAGTTTCTGTCGCCGAAGGAGAGCAAAACACACACATGTCTTTACACGTTCACGCGAAGTTAATGAAATCTTAAAGAAATATATGTGTGATATTAAATGTTGCTTGCTGAGGTAAGTTTAAAACATACATGTGAATCAAAACTAACCCATGATATCCGTGTTTCACTAGCAAACTTAACCTGCGTGACGTGCGTCAATACCACTTTACATACGTTCACTCCCTGTATAGCTGTAAGATCACATTAGATGTTGTAACGGAAACTGATATCTGAGTTCATGATATTGAGATTATATTGAAAATCTGTTCACTCTATAATTACATCTGTAACGTGTGCCAAGAGTGATCTCTTTATAGACGTCCACTACCTCTGAGTTAAACATTGACGTTGAGTAGTTCGATATTTGTGTGATATATATGTTCTTCACTCTAAATCAGCGGTTCTTAAGTCACTTTTTAGATCGGCGGGCCCCAAGTATATGCAATTATTGATCTGCGGATCCAGAAGACTTTGCCCCATGGCGTGGGTCCATGGCCCGCCTAGGTCCCGTGGAAAAAATAACAAACAATAGGGTTTTGCTGGAGTTGCTGAACTCATCGTCAATTTTCTAATTTAATCCCTAATTAGACGGTTTTTGTCCAATGGTTGATACTACAACTCAAAAATTTGCATAAAGTAAAGTATTTTGTCATTTGACCTCCTCATAGGGCACATATCTACCAACTTTGGAGTTAAGCGGTATAGGCGGTTTTCGCCGCAAAATTTTGGCTTAAAAACTACCGTTTGACCCTTTCTAAAAGTGTATCTTCAAATTCTATTAAAACATCTTATGCCTTTTGCAACTGTGAATATTGCATGTAAATCCGAGTTTTGCACTAAAAGATATAGCCAAAAAATAGATTTTACTTGATTTGACTTTTGACCCAAGTTAATCTCATAGGGCACCTACCTATACCAACTTTGAAGTTAATCGATGAATCAGTTTATAAGTTTTCGCCACAGACTTTTGTGCTGCACGTGGTCACACACGCACACATACACTCACACAACTACAATTTGACCCATACCACAAAATGGGGGTCCCCTGCATCAAGCGTCACTTTACCACGGGAAACCTCTAATAAGGCCCTACAAATCCCCTACAAGCGTTTCCATTGCAACCGTTCCCATAGTGATGATGTCACAAAGGGCCAAATGGTCAACTGACTACAGTATCTCATTGTCCCATATATGAGATAACAAAACTTTAAACCTGCTCTCAAATGATCAGGGGTGTAATATAATTAGTTAGCATATTTTAAATCACATTTTGAAAAAAAACACAACTCGGTGAAAAGGAAACATTATAACAGCTGCACTTGTTTTTGTACTTTTTCTGTAGAATTACTAACTTAATTGTTACTTATGTTACGTGAAATATTCTGGATACCAGAACTGAAATATTGAGATGATATCTTTTTTCGTTAGTAGCCTATCTTTTATTTTTGGTAGTGGTTATTCGCCCGGCCGTAAGACAGTTAAATTAGTGTGTATATTGGGTTAGGGTTAGGGTTAGGTTAGTGTGCATGTTGTATACGCGGCGTCCCGGCGAATAACGGCCACATTTATTTTTTCCCAAAGCCTTCGCGGAACCCCTGAAGAAACGCTGCTCTAAATGACTTATGTAGCGTGCGCCAAAAGTAATCTCTTTACAGACCGAATCTGTGTGATAATGTATTGGTGGCGTACGCCGACAGTTTACTTTTTACAGACGTAAAAGTGGTCTCGTTGCAAATATCCCTCCCCCGTGAGATTATATTAACAATGATGTTGAAATCAATTAAACGACCTAAATGGAAACCGACATCCGTGTTGTAAAGAGAAAATCTAATTCTACCATCCTTACTGATCCATGAATGCATATCCTGTCCTGTGATTGGTTAATCAGCAGTAACATGGTGTCCGTTAATTTCACCATAAACGGACAGTTTTGCTCATTAGTATGCAAAAACCCTAATAACTAAGGACTTTTTTGGCACTAGAGACTGGGAAATTAAGAAATAAAAAAAATACAAAATTCTTAAGTGTTTGCATGGTGTGCACCAATGCAATACAACATTGTGTGGGCTCTGTATCTAGGCCACTATAATCAGATAATGTTATGCCTTAACTTAAGTTAGGCTAGGCCAAGGCTACATCCAATTAGTGAATTACTGAACACTAGCATCATGCGACCTGCATCCGACTGCCATTGAATCGATTCTGACATCCGACCGCCCCTGCTCTCAAAATTTCTGTTCAAATTATAATTAACGGCTAGTTCACTATAATCTTAATCATAACATCCTATAACCTATATAGCTAGGCCTATTTGTGTTAGGCCTAGCCCTAACAACTCAGTGTAGCATTAGCCTTGGCAGGCTGTAGGCCTAGCCTAACGTTCGACGTTAGCCTAGGCTTCTTAATCTGTTAATCAAGTTATTGACAATCGATCAGTGCCGCTGACATAACATGACAAACATTGGCCTTAGATTAATACTAACAAACCTGTCTCTGAGTAAAATTCCTGATAAACATGAATCATGAAAGGTAAATATTGTGCTGACTAGCGAAACTTTATGGCTATAGTGGCTTACACATTCCCCTCGGATCAGCTGTTATTTGTTGAAAGTTTGATGGCCTTTGACCTTACGATACCGTTATTATGTTGGACGTTGTGATTGGCCGGCTGAGTGCATAGCATATATGCAATATACCTGTGTGTATACAATATATGCCTAGTATTAGTTTGTCATTTCTACGTAGGATGAGAACAATTTTGCAATTTTATGCGTCTAGAAATTGCTTTGAAATGGAGGTATGGAGACCGTCATATCCATGGACTGAATGCTACATTATGATTGGCTCTCAACTACGGTTTATTGCACTTGCTAAAGTCGTTAAAATATATACAGTTTGGTAGGATATTTTGTAAAAAAATTAAAAAACATTAATATGGTGGTAGAATAGGAATAAACTACGTATGATGGCCCATTATTGTTGAATAAACTGTCTCGACTCCAAATTTGTCAGAATAACATTTTATTTTGACAAATTTGTCGAGACCAATAATGAGCCGTCATACGCAGTTTATTCCTACGTTAGGCCTACAGAAGTAAACACTGTTGTAGAGTAGTCAACTAAACTATTTTAAGGGTTAACTGAGGGGTTAATCTCTGACCTGGAAATAGAATCGAAGTATTCACTCACTTCAAGTTATAATGATATCTGCACGTGTTGAAAGTTGTCTCAGGTCAGACCTACTAATTATATGTGATCAAACTAAACACTGATGTTGAGTCATTAATTGTAGGCATTTCATTAATCTATGCAATGGGCGTATATGTTTTATATTGAGATAATATCATGATACTGTTTTGTGCGACAAGAATCCAGAATTCATTCACAGATATCATAAAAACTGTAACGTTTACGGTATAGGGAACCCGGCATTTATATAGTGTATACGCTATGATGTAAATTATGCTGCCTGTGAGATCGAATTGTACACTGGTGTAAGGTGGTCATCTAATCTAAAGAAAAACCGAAAAAAAGTGTGTGATATTGAGACAAAATCATATTTATATATACATACTATGGAAATTATCAAAATTTAAAACTATAGGCATTGCCAAAATGGTGTAGGGCTCTTTATCAAATATGCCAAAAGTGTTTTCTCTATAATTCTTTCTGATAAACGAACTTGAAGTAGGGTCCTTCATCAAGTATGCCAAAAGTGTTTACTCTAATTCTTTCTGATAAACGAATTTGACTTTGCACTTTACATATGACGTTTGAGAATAGAGTCCTAAAAGCGTAAAACTGATAACTAAATATATTGCTTACATTTTGTTTAGACAGAAATTATCTGACCTTTACGACGGGCGAATAAAGAGGAAACAATCTTCAAGGTGCATCTCTCACGATACTATCCAATTAACAAAATACATCTTGGCATTTCCTTAACCCGAAGACTTAGCTCCATTATTGGGGTTCCATATTCCTTTCACATTGGCATTTATTCATTCTAATTACGGTTTGTTTATCTTTCTAAAAAGACCATACATGCATTTTATTAGGGCTTCTATGACCTTTTTTTATTTTCTTTATAACATGTGATGTTTTGTATCACGTGGATCTATAAATTGCGTATTTATCTTTAGCAAATATGTGGTCAATATATGTCACGTCTGGTAACTATTTCTTCGAACCGATGTATCTGGTAAGGTTATCCAGAACATTAATATTTGATTAAACAAATTTAACATTGCCTAAATAATCCAGCACATCAGTTATCAGCGTGTTCGAGATAGGTAGGCTAATCGTACTATTTAGTTTAGCATTTTATAATATAAAATACTATTTTATTAATATAACATATGACGAATAGTGTCCTATTGTTTTCATAGTATATAACACCCCACTTTTCAGGTATCGCCTTTATAGATATTGACGTGTTATACCGTGACAAATATGCTTTGGACCATATCGTGTGACTCGTTTGCCACATAGTCTAAGCAGTATCTATCTGTTCTTTAGTTAGGTTAGTTACGTTGTACAGTACTGGGATGCAGACTATAGGTCAATAGGTCAATAGCTTGGTTAATGGACGTCCACATGTATAATATATACTATTATATATAAACTGATCCACATCAGTGGCGTAGCTAGACATTTTTTGGTGTGAAGGCAAAGACCAAAATTTTCCGACAGATTACTATCTTCAAAATTTGCGAGGATACTATCTAAGCGGAGCGCCAGCATCGGTTGGCGCGGAGCGTACCAGGAATATTTGAGCTGAAAATACCTCCTAGATCACCGGAAATGACACTTCCCAGGCCTTGCCTGTAACCATTTAGATGTGCGATTTTGCTTTAAAATCACAAGAAATAAGTATTTCAAATGAATTGTTTTCATTCATAATCTGATTGAAAAATTTTTAACATTTAGAATTTTTATTTTGGCTGCTCGAATCTTCCGTGGGCCATTGTAATGCACGTCGCGGGCCGCAAATGGCCCGCCACTCTACGGGATCCGATATTATTCACATGCAAATCAATTGAACACGTGGATTAGGTGGTGCGTAGAACGTATTGCTAATTAACAAAATATGCATATATTTAGATTTTTCAGGAATGTACCGTCCGTACATGTGAAATTTGCAAAAAGTGTGAAATAAGACTCATGAGGACAGCAAGATAAATTTGAAGCCTATATAATGTGCTGTCAGTGTTGTAAAAACGTACGTTAGAGATGCATTACGCATAGGGAACGTACGTTGTGTAGTGAGTGCATTGTATGTTGCATATAATGATACATTACATTAGCCTATAGACCTAACGTTATGTATGGTTTTCATATATGTTTAATCACGATATGAAGTCGGTAAATTATTCAAAATTTTGAACACAGTTTTACAGGATTACCAACCTTAAAAATATAATTTTGGCTACTAATTCCGTTGTAAGAAATTTTAATTACGGTGCCAAAAATTTCCGACAGCAACTGAAAATTTCCGACAGAGACAGTTTGGAGTCTTTGTGGCGGGGCAACTGCCCCCTGCCCCCCCTATTGGTATGCCACCGATTCACCCCACATTCCCTGGACATATGCTTGTACAGAATATATATTTCAACATTTCCAATTTTCCATACTTTTAAATTTGTCATCTAGTCACTTAGAATCAGAGACAAAGAATGGCAGGGTCATATACTTCCACCTCCAGAAGATCAAATACATCTGGAACAATGGCAGAGAGGAATTCAATAGATTGAGGTAAATAAATATATCGAACCAACACAAGATTAGAAGAAAGAACCATAGCCAATCAATGAATGAAAAAGAGGTAACAAGTTGAAAAAGTTTAAAAAAAAAAGATTTGAAAGATGGAAGATGGAAGCATCGGCAGACGGACGGACAGATGGACTGACTATATAGTATCTACCCCACTCTCAATAATGCAAGGATACCTCTGACTCAACATATTGTCAATATTTAGTAGATGTATTCTCCTTGTCTTGCAAGCTGTTTTTCTTGTAATGTTATGATAGTGAATGTTAGGCCAAATAAAAAAAAAACTAGTTTTTTTTTAATACCCATTTTTTAATTTTTTTAATTTTAATTTCAACTTTTTAACACCGAAAATATAAATTTGTAACGAAAAAAATAATTCTGGTCACGCAAATCATCTCCGCCGATCATTGCAGTGCATTTGCATTGGGTACATGTCCAAAAAAAAAGAAAAAGCCCCTCTATTTTTTTTTTACTTGGCCTAATAACTGTCTATCAGTGTGTGAGTTGCTGTAGCTATGTAAGTAAGACACAGGTGGGCTGTTATCAGTGAACATTGGATATATAGGTGCATCCATCTTGTTTCTGTTAGAGAAGTTATAGGTAGTATAGTTTGATATATAGTGGACAGTTGATTGCTATATGCACGTGTTGTATAAAATAACTACATACATGTGTACCTGTCCTATTATATTGTGTGTGTTTGAGACTTGAATGAGGTGAAGCCGTCAAGAAAATAACAAGATATTGAGATAAACCCCTTTTGGCCCATCAAAATGCAAGAATGGAGGCCAAGAACACCCCCCAAATTCATGTTACAATAGTATAACCAATAAGTCAAAATGACCCATCCTTCAGAGTCTAATTTATATCAAATACTCTTTTCACTTTGATATATTTGGAATGTGAGGTTCAATTTTAGGAGCCATTACATTGAACCTAATGGCCTCATCACCTGCTTCTCTCGTTCATGAACGCAGAGTTAACTTAACACCAACAACCAAACAAGCATCATTCATTAAATGCATAAATGTCAGTACATCTTTCACAAAGTGATTGTCATCATCAGCCATTATAAAAGACTATCTTAAATGATGACATATGTAAAGACAAAAACTTGGCTAACTACCCAATTTTGTTTTCTACAAACATACATTTGTTTAGTTTTGTTGAGGACTGGGAGATTTTAATGATTGATATTTTACATGCTGCTAGAATCAATAAGGGTGTTTTAGCCAGAAACATGCATGAATCAGGGCCTTTTCACAGGTAAAAATGATACCATGACTTTCAAACAGCTTACAGTAGCTTTAAAAATAGCTCCACCATACCTATCCACAATGGACTACATTCAGTTAAGATATTAGCTTCATAACCACAACTATTCATAATATTTGGTGTTGGATATTGAGTTGATTGGCCCAAGTTCATAGGTACATTAAGCTGCTGCCACCACAGGTCAAGAATCCCCTAGATATATGTCTTTCAATTTACTTGTTTGATCTCACTGGGCATTACCTTCCACAGTTGACCTGATATCCCCGATGCAATCAGAAAGTGATTTGAACTCGACTAGCGATGTTGCTGGGGTTGAGCATTGTGTCTCAGGTAGCCTGAAGGATGCTTGGAATTCATATCCTAGTGTAATTAGTTCTTGAAACGACTGTATACGATGTGTACTATTGTATGCTTATTCCGTATCGCAATTCTTGCACACATTAAAATTGTCTTAGTTTATTTGCCTAGTTCAAAGTATAAGCTCTCAAAACCAGTTTCGCTTAAACGCTGACCTTGCATACATATTAAGTTAGATCTGCTTGACTGCATAATTATGACTTTATAATGTCCTTGGTTGAGAATATTTCATGTTCATAATGTAGGTCCATAAACCCCCATGACCATCCACTAAAATGCAGACAAGTTTAAGGCCATCCTAACAACACAGATATCTTTGTTTCTCTAGTACTGTTGCCTAGGTTGGTATGACATAATGTTTATATCATATAATTTTCCATTACATTACCCTCAGTAAAGGTTCACTAACATCTTAACAAAGAATTCCTGGACGATTTGAGAGATTTATTACTGTTTTGTATTATAAAAATTACTGTTGTCATATCTGAAGTGACCTTAAGGTAAAGCCTACCAGGTGTTATGATCAACATTATGGCCCTAAAGGTCAAATCTAATATTCCTCTGCAGTTTTACCTACATACTAAAGCTCTGGACTTTGTGTGTAACAATCAAAAGAAGCTAGACCCTTTTTACTGGAAAATAGGAAGTCCATAAAATGTCTTTATGAATAAAATTTGTCAATAAATCTTCGTTTTTATCACATATCTGTCTGTAATCCCTTTGGTATAATTTTGAGGGGAGTTTTTCTTTTTGATTCTTGGGACTTTGTGTGAAGTCAATTAAACTGCTCTCTTGCAGTTACCTATAGGTCCATTTCTTTGCCAAAGAAATATTCTGATTGCTATCATATGGCTTTTGGAGTTTGAGGATAATATGCCAGTACAGCTACCCTAACCCGTTCCTACCCAAGGGTACTTATGAGCATTTAGTCTATCAACAGTAAAGCTTAAAAAACGTTAAAGTTGAAATAAATTGAAATTTTTAGCATATTCCAATCAGGAGATGAAGATCTTCAAAATTGTACTTATATTTTAAACTTCACTCTGCAACACTGATGTCATCATGGTAGATGGTGGCCTTATGGCATATAATGCTGGAATCGTTTTTTGGGGTTCCAAAGTTGAAGACTTAGTATTAACTAATATCTTCAAGATGGTTGCACCCTAACCCAAGGCGATGGAACAATTTTGAATGAGGGGGCGAGGACCATTGATGCATCATTTTTACACTATTATTATTTATATTGGTCCGTTGAGCTAATAGTGGGGGAACCGAGTACATAAATTGAGGGGCCCAGTTCCATAACCCCTAATCCCATTCTTTTGAATGACAACTTATTTCAAAATCATTTCGCAGTCTTTGGTTCAAGTGTGTGTAGCTTGCCTACATTTTCAGCTAACCTTTACTATAGATTTTTCAACCTGTAACAACTGCTACATGTACCTCACATCCAACTTCTGACTGTAGTCGCATTTATCCAGAGATGATGAATTGTTACGCAAACAATTTATACTAAAAACCTATATTCACAGTGCTTACTAGTACTAAGCCCTGCTCACATCCAATTAGCATATTCTTTATACCTAACTAGCCTAATTACGGAAGGAAGAATAGGCACACTCCCTGGCAATACGGGTCATCGACCCGCTACCCATAATGCCTGTTGTACAAGCCACATAACATAGAACAAGCCACAACATGTAGAATGAAAGAAAAGCATATAACATGTATTTAGTAGGTCGATACATACAACATACATATTTCCACCATGAAAATCATGTCAATCACTCATGAGACACAGATGGTAGTAGCTTTATATAATAAACTATTGATTGAATTAAAGACATGTCTATTTTAAAGATAAGACTCAATTTAGCTGCATAAACTATGCACCCTGCTTTAAGTTGTCTAAGGAAACACCTGCTAGATCCAGTGTTAGCAATAACCACTGTCCAGTGTCATGGGTCATTAGTACATGGAGACAGGTTGACATTTCTGACTGACATTCGTAACTGGTCAATACTTGAGATACCTCATATTATGGTTGTATTTAATCTGAGGAAAGGAAATAATTGTCTTAAACGTAACATTTTCAGTAGTCTGACGGAAGCACCTGTCAAATGGTTCATTTTGGTTCTTGGTTCATGGACGATTATTACAATTTATTAAAAGTAGGAGGGTGCTATTTCATTTGAGAGAGTAAACTTTAGGTTTTATGCTGGGTACTGGTTTAAAAACCTTTTCATGCCTTTTGGTTGAAATTTAAAGCAATATTTGTAGTTTTAATGAGGTAAAATGAATTCTAAAAAATGCACATACATACATAAATTATACAGAAAAATACATTACAACAAGGCATTCTGATAGACACCTGTCCTAATGAATGTATTTTATTGCCATACCTGTACACTGTCCTCAGTTTTGGCAGTTCTGATGCCACCATTACTCCCTCCACTACATGATCTCCCTAAACTTCAGTAGAGCGCCCTTACCGAGGGCCTCTCATGCATTGCATTTCAATTCCCATCAAAACTATGCATTCCCCATCAAACAAACTTGTCATCATATTTTGATTCTGCCTGTAGATCTTACTCTGTCAGTTTGTACCATATTTTTGCATATAATTATAATTGAAGCACAAGTTGTGTGTATCTGTTAGCCAGGCTTTGACATTATTGCCAAAAGCCCAACCACATGTATTGCTTCCGGGATATATATACACCTTGTGTGGGCAAAATTTAGAATGACGCAAGCAGGTATATACTCGAACCATAAGGCGAGTAGAGTTATGAGTTAAGTACTTCGTTCGTAGATTTACAAACCAGGTAAGTTTTGGGTATTATTGCCACAAGCCCAACCACATAATATTGCTTCCTCAAACTTTATATCAATTTATGAAATAAATGAAAGGTACCTAGAACCTCCCACCCTGTCTAATAGGTGATGATTCCAATATCCTTGATTCATGGAGTTATCGGTTTGTTTTTAATAATAAATAGCATTGTTTTGTATATCCTTTGTATCTATATAATTCTTCCTGATTTTAAGGAGATATTTGGCATAGTTGTGGTTAGTGAGAGGATATGAATCACCATGTTATGATAGTTAAATATAGAGAATGAGAGGTATTTTATGAGGAGTCTAGTAACCACTGACAGTCTGACATAGGTCACAAGTTACATGTAGCTTAATAGGTGCAACTTAAAGGGAGAGAAGGCTCAACTCCTGGAAGAAAGGTATGGGTGGTCGGGTGGATTAACTTATGAGTTTTCTTTTGTTTATACAACACTTTTCAATATCCGAAAGAAGAGAGTTCTTCCTCATGTCTTCCTTGCTAAGATCTATATGTACAATGACATACGTCAGAAAGAGTTTCTGCAGTAGTAACGTTGTTACTTAAATTCAACACTATGCAATGTCTTCAAAAACAAATAAAGACACTTTATTTACTGCACATTATGCCCAAATTAGAAAATGTTGTTCCTAAGTGAATAAAGCAGCTAGGTCATTGTCCTATAAAATAATATTTACATATGTTAAATTAAGGAAT